>PYXC01000629.1:9300000-9390000 GCA_015244755.2 Tenualosa ilisha
GCCTAGTCTCACAGTGCCATTCAGCAAAATGGCTGGCGTCCACACACAAGTAAATGTCACCGAATCCTTCTCATTAACTTTAGCATTGCATGGCAGCGGCGTCAGCTAAATGTAAACACTTCTACCGTCGATTAGCACCACTGGATGGTCATTGCCTCGCGAAGCCGACGCGCCATCAGGGTTTTTTCCCCTATTTTTATGGTGAAGTTTTTATGGCGTAGCTGATGGGCTCTCCATCAGCCTTTTCCAACATTACGACCCATCCACCCACTCATCATTACAGGCTGTATGACAGCGTTGAATATTCTCATCGGAGCGCGTGTGTTTTTGTGTTTTTGTGGGTGTGTGTGTGGGTGTGTGTGTGGTCTGGGTGGCAGTGTTGCACTCTGATGTTTGTTTGTTGTGCCACAGACTTGACAAAAAATGTTACATCAAGAGTGGCACGGGGGACGCATTCCAATGCCAGATGAGAAATATTTCTCCGCTGAGCTCTCTCGCCTGGGCGCGGTTTTTGGGGCGTCTTGAGCGCGACTCAGTTGGCGTATCAGGTTAAGGCATTGGGGTGGGAAGGGGAGGGGGATGCGGGCCTCGTCTTGCCTCGGAGGCCCCTCTTCCAGGAAGCAGCAGCCTCTAGCAAACCAGATGGGCCATTGATGTCAGTCAGTTAGTCCTCCCGCATGTTTCTGTCTCCAGTGACGCCAGCTTGTTTACCTTGCCACCATTGTTCTCGTAGGCTCGGGCTAATGTGTCACCTTACTGCGTTGCCACGACGCTCTGTTGCCATGGCAGTGCACTGACGTCATGGCAACGCCGAGAACATGCATTTGGTTGCCAGGGGAGAGAAGAGCGTGGTCGTCCTGGTTTGTAGTCATTTTCTGTGTTTGTTTGTTTTTTTTTATTTTATTCCCCATTGCGTCTCTGTTCTCAGTTGCACTCTTCTGGAAGCTGTTATGAAATTGACCTGCCTGGATTTTTTAGTTTTTCTCAAGAAACCGTTTGTTTTCTGATGAAATAATTAAATAGAGGAACATGAAAGAACACTTAGGGTCACATGTGGCCCTCCGTGCGTCAGAGCCGACAGCGTGAATCACATTTTCATCGGTGGAATAGGTAAACCCAGATGAGGACCAACACACAGTCTTATGGAAGGGAGTGGAGCTCATAGCTCATCCATGGAGAAAAGAGAAATAGAATCCTAGCGGGTGTAGTCATCGGTAATGGAGTCCGACCTTTAGTTCCTGATCCAGACCTGGCATCCACACAACACTTTGATCACGTTTGAGCTGCCGTGGCGTTACGGCCATAATTCAATAACCCTGATTAAGCAGTTACACAGGAGCTAGTGAACTTTGAGCCAAAGGCACGTGTTTTTAGATGGGAGCAGGTTTTCACAGGAAGCTCTAACAGTGCCACCTACAGGCCATTTTGTGGCACTGTCACCAGATGAATTTAGCTTTACTTTATGTAGTACCCTCTGTAGTCAGTGTTCCTTGAAAACATGTAATTTATTTAGATTCATACTTAGGTTTATTTGTCCTACAGTTGCATTGTAAACCTAGCAGTACTCTGTAAGCAATGCTTGTGGAGTAGGTTTGTGAAATAGTTAGTATTTACAGAATAGAACATTATGTCCAGTTTAGTATAGATGTAAACAAATGTCTGTAAAAGAGATGCAGAGTTAGTTCTAGCTGTTGTGTTCACTGCATTCTCTCTCATATTGTCAGTAAATGTGCTTTTGTTTATAGGTAGCACTTATATATACACATATTATGTACTGATAATCTCTTCCACTGTTCCAACTGAGGTGTCAGTGTGCCGTATGTAAGTTGTAAGGTGTGTGATGTAATGCTTTGCATGGTAACAAAATCGCTGGCCTGTCAGTCAGCTAATTTTAGATTGCCAGTCCACCCAGTCACAGGGTGGTGTAAATGTCACCCAAAAGTGAGGGTGTTGCGTTCCTAGCTTGTAGCTTCTGTGGATTTGTTGAATTTCATGCTCATCGGCTTCCTGACTGGGAGGGGATCATAGTCATGTGGAATAGCATAGTCAAAAGTGAGCAGCACATTTCAATGTCTAACTTATGTGTGCTCTTGTTTATTTTTTTTCCTTTTAGGCTCTAGCTCCATCAGCCCCTTCAGTGATGCACCCTGGGATACCACTGCAGACAGGAAATGCACAGTTTGGCTGCACTGACTCGTTCCAGCAGGCGCTCATTCTGTGTCCTCCAACCATCCAAGGTACATTCCATTACCCTTGCTGGAATGCAGGGGACTTTTGCAAGCTGCTGCCTGGTTTTCACCCATGAAAGTACCCCATAATTATCAAGCATTTACTCTTTTCTTGGGCATTTTTCTTGTGTTTGCACGGCTTTATGGTCGTAGATTACGAAGATGAATGCCTGCACACTTCAATAAAGGAGCAGTGTTATTTACACAAGATACGTTATAGAGTTGCTGCCTGTGGTCTTTTTTTAAATAGATGTTTTGTCTAGTGGCATGCCAGCCAGAGTGCTTGGTGCTTATCTCAACCAAATGGAAAAACCAGAGCGATGGAGAAGGAACGCTCCGGGGAAAACCAGAGAAATATTTGTGTGCAGCTGTAATGTGTAATGACTGCATTACCGTTTTGTGTCACAGGAATCCCCACCAACCCCAGCAAACCTGCAGGCTACTCAGTCCGCATGGAAAGCACCGTTCCGCTGGTCACCCAGGCCCCCGCCATTCAGCCCATACAGATCCGACCAGGAGTCATCACTCAGGTGAGTTGTGGGGGCAAAAGTTAGGTCAAGGTCCGTGGCCACATCTACCCATTTTGTCTTGGCCCTGACCTAAAGCCTGTGGCGGTCAAGCATCAGACACTGGCATAATGCCGCCTCTTTTATTAAGTGTCTCTCTACTGTGTGGGTACCCTTGCTGTGCCCTTGCAGAGATGCATGATGTCACAGCGGTGCTGCACAGTGCTGCCTACTGCCTGATTTGTGAATTCAAGCGGTTCCTTCTGTTTCAGCAGGCTTGGTCAAATCGTGCCCAGCAAATCCTGGTCCCAGCCTGGCAGCAGGTGGCGCAGGTAGCCCCGCCACCCACCACGCTAGCCTCGGACACTGTGGCGGGTCCACAGAGACTGGCAGACTGGGGGTGAGTTTTCAGCTTGGAAGACCTGGCACCTTGTCATGGGGTAGCCTCCAGCACCACAGTTCATTGCTTCCTCTGCCTTTGTCCTGTGCCTCTGTGTGTGTATGCGTGTATATGTGTGTGTGTTTGTGGTGTTTTAATTCTGATGTCTGTACTTAGTACCAATACATTTCCCATCAATACCATGCTGTGACCATGCTTTTTTGTAATTGGCTGTTTTCTCCTCCACACCTTCCCATGATGTCATCCACCCTCCCCCTCCCTCCCTCCCTTTTTTTTTGGTTGTTTCTTGTCTTTGCAGGAAAGTTCGTCCCCATGGCAACCATTACAGCTCCATGCTGCCCCACCCCCAGCCACTCCTAACCAACCAAATGACCATGTCTGCCCACCAGCCCATCAGCATAGGCATCGCCCATGTGGTGTGGCCGCAGCCTGCCGCTAACAAACGCAACAAGCCCTGTGTCAACAGGTTCGGTTCCTCGCCCATCGCTGTCGCACTAGCCCCATTGCCAGCTGTGGCGACAGTGTCACGCACAACACACACACACACACACACACACAAACACACAAGGTTTCTGTTAGCTGAGTGACTTCACAGTCCCAGTTTACTGACGTGTTGAGTAAACAGTGGCAGGAGAGATTAGAAACAGATTGAGGAACACACTCACCGTTTATAATCTGTTTCTGTATATTCTCACATGTTGATATATTATTGTTTTGCTTTTGGAATTGTTTTTTTTTTTCCTAGATCAGACAATTCTGCTGAGTCAGACTTATGTTGTGTGTTCGTGTGTGTGTGTGTGTGTGTGTGTGTGTGTGTGTGTGTGTGTGTGTGTGTGCGCGCGCGCGTAGGTGTTTATATGTACAGTATGTGCACACTGATGGCGGAATGTGTGTTTGTTCTCCCGCCAGGAGCAACAACTTCACACACAGCACAAACGCCCAAAGCTCAGCATGCCAGAGCCCAAAGATGGCCACCATCAGAAAGAGCGTTGAGGCAGAAGAGGGCAAAGAGCGCAGGAGGTACGTCGAGGCCAAGCGCAACGAGTGCCCGCCTGACCGGACGGACCCCAGGGTCGAGGAAGCGGACGTAGTGGAGGAAGAGGAGGAGGAGGAGGAAGGGGAGCGTACCTGTTGTAAGGTCGAGGAGGAGGAGGAAGAGGAGGAGATAGTGGTGGCGAAGAAGCAGCAGCGACAGACGATGGTGATCACGGACACGCCCAGCCCTGCGGTCAGCGTCATCAGCATCAGCTCGGACACGGACGAGGAGGACCAGACACAGAGGCACTCGATGGGAGAGTGAGTCAGTCGCACACACACACACACACACACACACACACACACACACACACACACACACACACACAACAAAACATACGGCCGATGCCATCAACAAGATGTGAGCCTCTAGCGAACTGATGGGCTTGTTGACATGCTGAGTCCTGCGTGACAGTAGTGAGACAGGCAGGAATGAATAGCCTTTATCAAAGTTTTAAGGTGCTCTTGCAAAACAAGATACCCACTAAATGCGTGGGTTACCTGATATTTGCAATAGAGTTTTGTACACTTTTTCTCAGAGGCATTCACAATGGTCTGTATGTGTTCTAATCGCATTTTCAATTTGGAAATTGATGTCATGAGCAGCTAGCCTAATCATATTCAACACAGCCCAAGGAGCTGTTCAGATTTACCTACATTTCAGGGCCATTGTTGTGAGTTAACCTTATTTACACTCTGCTGTGCCGACATAGTTTAAGAGATTATGAATGAAATTCTTTATGCCTGCTGTTGCGACTCGGTGACACTCTTCCATTCTGTGCTAGCGGAGCACTTTCAGCACAACAAGCATTGTGCATTCTGACAAAGCGATCTGTGACAGGGCACACAAGTTTAAGGTGATTTTTTGTACAACCCTGTTGGATACCATGCCTTATGGCCAATTTCTTGTGTGTGTGTGTGTGTGTGTGTGTGTGTGTGTGTGTGTGTGTGTGTGTGTGTGTGTGTGTGTGTGTGTTTGTGTGTGTCAGGTGTAAGGGCAGCCCTGAGTGCGAGGCATGCCAGAGCACCCTGAACATGGAGCGTGTGTGTTCCCTCAGCAGCCCTGACTCCACCCTCAGCACCAGCTCCTCTGCCTCGGTGCAGTCCACCGGCTCGCCCTGCAAACGACCCAATAGGTACGGCTCTGCTCTCCATCCTTCTCTCACCCCTTTGTCTTGCTCAATTTTTTGAATGATAAAAGGTTGACAGACAATCAGAAACCATGGAATTTCAGACGTTAGTTCATTCACATAAGAACAGACTTACGTTATCATTGGTCAATGTGGAAGGAAATATCATAATAGTTCCATTTATCTTTATAGTTGTCATTCCAGGTGTAAACGGACCTTAACAGTCTGTGAAATGGTAGACATTACATTGTAGTGATGTCTGTAGTTACGATGCCGTGTAATTCACAAGCCTGTAAACGTTGTGTGATGAATCGTCTCTCCAGCTTGCATTTAAGGGCCAGTTCAAGCCTCTTTTTCCCTGCCCTCATATATCACGTTGCACACCTACACAGACTTTCCCCGCCAAGCTCAGCCAGTACCCCTACATCTGAGGCCCCCTCCTGGGGTGGTCTTTGGTGGTAGGAGGGCCCCACCATCCATCTGCTGCCCTACACCTGCCCCTCTGTGTCCACCTTCACGGTTGCCAGCCTCTTAATGTCCTCTGTTTCACCCTTCACAGCATGTCCGAAGACGAGCAGGAGAGCGGCTGCGACACAGTGGACGGCTCGCCGGCCTCCGACTCCTCCGGGCAGAACGACAGCCCCTTCCTAGAGCGCCGCTACATCGCTGACAGCAACCAGAACCGCAAGCCCTGCGGCACCACAGAGATAGAGGGCAACAAGCCGGCAGTGCGCACCATGGTGGTACCGCCCATGAGGATGCAGAACAACAACGTGGCCAGCGAGCAAAGCACCAACGCAGGTGAGCCCACACACACACACACACACACACACACGCACACACACGCGCACACACACACACACACACACACACACACACACACACACACAGAACAGAGGCACATTTACAACAGGTTTAAAGAAACATCCATTACTCTACATTACATTACTCTACTCTAAACTGTCGTGTATGTGATCGGCTCAAAGGTAATTGGAGAAATGAACTAAAGTTCACACATTAGTGTAAACAGAGGTAGATGCATATATACTAATGGTGTTGTGATAAATGAGAGTTAATGCATCATTGCTGCAACTTCATATTAAAATTCAAGCTGCATATATAACAAAGTGTTTTTTCCTACAGTATTACCACCAGGTGTGTTTATCTATGTCACTGAATGCATAATTCAAACATTATTAATCCTGAATGCTGTGTCTGCACGACTTGTGTCCATGTGTCATCTGTTAGATCATTGATCCTGTAGTCTGTCACAGTTAACCCAGAAAGACTGTGCGATAATCTCTGATCCCTGATCCCTTTGCAAACTGTTGAGCTGAGGCCGGAAACTTGGCTAATTCCTTCCTGGTCACAGGGCTAATAAGGAGACTGTTATCAGGTCAGAGCCGCAATCACCAGCACCGCTGTCTGCTCCACAGGTGAATTGTCGCGGGATTACGCAGCCTTTATAGGTCACCGAGGCTCCCGCAGGTGATGACTGCCGCCGCGTCATCGCGCGGCTGAGTCCGCCCCCCTCCCGACACTACTGCTCTGCGTGTCTGGATGCTGTGCTTGGATCTGTCCTCTTGACTGCTTAGTTATTTTCCACCCTGACAAACATTTTGCTCTCCAGATATCTTCTTAAGAGGTGTTGAGACCCATCTGTCTCCCCCAGATGTTTGGTTCTGAGCGTGTTTACTCCAAGCATGTTGTTCTAAAGGTGCATTGTGGCATTTGCAACACCACCACACCTCCCTTTTCACAGTTGGGCTAAGCATTCATGGGTTCACCATGGCCTCTTGTCTCTCAGAGACAGAGCCCATGAAGTTTGTGGATGTGCTGTCCCACGAACGTGAGGGTGTTGTGCATGCCTTATGCAGCCTTTACAGAAGTTGCTGCCTTTCTCTGTTGGTATCTTTGTCCTATGTAAGTGCTTTGTCCAGCATAGGTCAACTGCAGAACACAGTTTGACATTTGACTCCTTGAAACAGATACCTCTTACCACTCTGCCCCTGCCAACCCACCCCCCAACCACCCACCCCCCCCCATCTCTCCTGGTTCTCACATTCAAACACTCCTATCCTCTGCGCTCTTAAAAGGCCACAGTGTACTATTCTAGGCCTGCCTGCGGTGTATTTTTAGACTGCGGCATGACCCACAACTTGAAACACGAACGAGATTAGTTACCAATTGGCTTATAGCCCCCCTCCTCCACCCCCACCCTTAGATCTCGATGACAAGTCAAGTCTTATTTTTACCCAGCTCCGGGCTTTTGCGAGCACCACTGCCATCACTGCCACTGTTTTACATAAACGGTGACATATTTGTAGCGGAAGATTTAACAGGAAAAGGGCTAAAAATGACTCAGCAGAACCCCTAGTTTGCCTGAGGACCGGACGGCAAGATTTTTTGACAGCTTTGCTGTTTTTGCAAGCCATCTTGAAGCTGGTTGACAGTGGTCAGATAGCTTTTTTTATGCTGTGGGCCTTTAAGGTTTAAGGTTGTTGTTGCTTCTTGAATGCTAACGTCTCTTTGCCCTCCCCTACCCCTGCTCCGTCTTCCTCCTCTTTTCTCCTTCAGTCTTAGAGTCTTCATGCCCATCCAAGGGGCGCAATGGGCCCGGCCGACAGCTCCCCTTCTCTACGCCCCTCCTCAACCGCTCCCAGAAGATTGCCCCTGCATTCCAGCCGCAGCAAGCTCCCCAGCCACCGCTGCAGCAACAGCAGCAGCAGCCACCGCCTCTCACCTATGGGCAGGTGAGTCACTCAGCACCACAGACAAACAAGTTGCCCAGAGTGAAGATGGTAGGCTGTGGGATAACGCACCAGAATCAGCCCCGGAACCAGAATAGACATTTAAGCTCAGTCAAGTTCAAGTTTGATTATGTACAGCCAATATGTAAGTTCAGTACTGATGAAGCCTTAGTTGCTGACTAAAGAGGTGAACACAGCTTGGTTTCCCTGCCCTTAGTACAGATGAGAAACATGCATTAGGCTTCTAGTGTTTTTGTGCAGTGACAGGGTCAGTTGAGGTCATAGTCTTGTACTTCACTTTTCCACTGCAGGTGCAGCACTACGGTTCCGCCCACCAGGAGTGGAACGGCAACTACACCCACCGACGGCCGCAGGCCTACATCCCTCCCACTGTGCATGGTCATACCTTCTCTCTGCAACACGGCAGCCCCACGCACACCTCGGCCCACCCCCCGCCGCCGCCCCGCCCCCGCCCCCTCATCTAGGCGTCCACCCGCACGCCCAGCCGGCCCTGCTCTCCTACCCACCCTCGGGCCCCCTGGTCACGGCCGCCCCCATGGCCCACCTGCTGGCCTCGCCTGGGGCCACGCGGGGCTCGCACGTCCTACAGCCGGCCTACAGCATCTCGCACCCGGCCGCCGGGCACATCGTCCACCAGGTGACAGTGGGGCTCAACCCGCGGCTGCTGCCGTCACCCACTCTGCACCCGCAGGGCCAGTTCAAGCCCCTTTTTCCCCCACACTCGTATATCGCCTCACCCGCCTACGCGAGCTTCCCCCTCAGCCCCACCAAGCTCAGCCAGTACCCCTACATCTGAGGCCCCCGCTCGGGGTGGCCTTTGGTGGTAGGAGGGCTCCCCCATCCATCTGCTGCCCCTACGCCTACCCTCCTGTGTCCACCTCCACGTCTGCCGGCCCTCTGGGGCCGAGAGGGGCCTTCACTGAAAACACAAACCACCATCTGGTTCTCATGCCCAAAGCCATGGCACATCAGAGAAAGCAAGCTATATTTTTGAATCATGTCGACTTTGGTGCAATTGAACTCTGAGCTTTAAAAGAAAAAAAAAAAATTGAAATGGTTGAAATGAAAAAACAAATTGTCTGGACAGGTGGCGATTGCAGAAGTAGAAGGGGAGGTGCCGGTTGAGACAAAAGACAGAAATTCACAGAAACGGAATGGACAAATGATTGAATGAAATGAATGAAATAAGAAACACTTTTAATGTGTTTTGCACATTTGATATACTTTCTCATCGGATCTTCTATGAGTGCTCCTCTAACAGGTGAAAAATATTGGGCGTGTTGAGGAGAAAATCACATTTTAGCACCGCTCGTCCCAAACCTATTTTTCTATATTGCCTTCTTCTAACTTGTGCAAGACACATCTGCAGTTGTAAAACTACCCCAAGTTATCCCGTTGGCCGACAGATGCACATGTGTCCACAGTTTGGTGTTTCCCGTTATGAGTATTTGTACCTTTTTCAGTGTCCTTGGTGTTTTTCGGTGTCGAGTCACATACCAGATTATAAAAAGGTTGTTTCCCCCCCCTCACACTGCATGTGTTCTTGCATGAGCAGAAATGTTAACGGAAAGATGCCTAGACGTTGCTCTTAATGTTTGTGTATCCCGACTTGCTGCATCGTTGATGTGTCCCCACCCATAGTGCCTTAAATATTTCGTAAGTCGTTCATGTTACTACTTATATACAAATATATATATATATAAATGTACTGGACTGCAGCACTTGAAATTCAAATCAGTCCATGCATTCGACGTGTGTATATGTGTATGTATATACACACACTCAGATATATGTATTCATGCATAGATAGGCATGGATGTGATGCATTGCGCGTACAGGCAGTGCTTATTTTTGGATTCAGTGTATATTGGAGAGTAGTGAGTTACTTGTTGTTCCTTAATAGGAGAACAGCATGCTTTGCTGTTGCGAATGCTCGCTGTTCAGTTTTAAATGTTCATAATTTGTCTTTTTGTTACCTTCCCTGATCGAAACTAGTGTACAAAGAGCAAGCGTTGAATATAGCTTAATGTTTGATAATCAATTTCTATTTAGTAAAAACTCTTACTACTAACAGTATTTGTACTGTTTAATGAAACTGCAATACAATCTAAATAGTTGTTGATTTTTTTTGTTTGTTTGTTTTTTCGTGTCCGTGTATTTTGATTTGTTTGATTGGGTTGTTTTGAATTTTCCTAGTTGTGTAGAAGTATGGTGGGCATGGCTTTGACTAGATGAAGACAAAAATGCAAGTAGGTCTTTGATTCATGGTATGGATTCATCGTAGCCTGAGAAGACCATGCAGTATTTGATATAGACACATATATATCTGAATATATATATATATATATTATATAGAGCTAGTCTATTTAGTGCTGAAGCTTGACAAAGGTGTGTTATACAGTGTGCAATTTTCTCATTTATGCATGTGTGACGAGACTTTAACTCCCCTCTCCTCACCCCTTCTCTTCATTTTACCGTTTGTTTCAAAGCTTATTGGTGTCGACTGCTTATTTTATACATTCCGTCAGGGAGAAAAGTATATATATATATATGCTGTGTGGGTTTTTAATTTTACAGTTTGTTTTGCTAGTTGCGTGTGTAAAGGTTGTGTGTCTTTTTTTTTTTTTTTTTTTGTCTCTTACTTTCAAAATGAAGTTGCTTGTGCAGCACCAAAGACTGTAATTCATTTCCTGAGCAAGGTAGCTACTCATTTGTTTGTTTGTTTTTTCTGCATAGAACTCAAGTATACTGTAGGAATTTTAGTCACGGGGGTAAATTCTAAAGAAAAAAAAAGCGTTTAAAAAGCGGCTGAGGTTATGTTTAGCTTCTTGAGCGAGTAATAAGTCGTATCATTTATCTTGAATGTATCATAGATTAAGCTGCTACATAATGATTGCCACTTCAAATAGCTGTGAAATGAGGTGATTTTTGTTTTCTCTTTGTTCATACCTAGCATTCTTTTTGTGTAGGTCTCTCTAATTACCTGAAATAGAAGTGTTTTTTTGTTTTGTTTTTTTTTTTCTTCTGATTTTTATTAATATATATTTTTGGCTTTCATTGGTTGGAGTGTCATTGTAACTACTGTAATGCTGATAATGGATATTAGTTGCATTTGTTTTAGGGTGTGTGTTTGTTTGGAATCAGTATTTTATCCTCATTAACCTTTTTGGGCTCATCACTGCATATAAATGGATGTATCGATGTAACTTAATTTTTGTATGTTTTCATATTGGTGTTTTTGTTTCGTCTTTTTTTTTTTTTTTTTTTGGAAATGTAACAGTCATAGCTTGCAGGATTGATTAAACTTTTTACATTATAGTAGTTCAAATTCTACTAACAGACGTTTAGTAAATGCAGTAGTTGCCGTTGGAATCTGGGGTTACCTAGGGTTGTTGTCTGTCAAGGATATGAGATGTGAATTTGTCTCTTGCGTACCAAACCATCTTCAGTCTTTTTTTTTTTTTTGTCTTTTTAATTGAGATCCAATTCAGTCCCATTCAAACTGTTAATGTCTCTGTTAATCAATGAACTAGCGTGGAGAGTAAAAAAAAAAAAAACGAAACAGGATTAATCAGTTGTGTAATATCAAAAACAGAACTTATAAGAGCAAACCATGCCAGTCATTTGTTTTCCTTGCTGATGTTGGAAGTTGGTGTTATTTACTGTTTACGTGCCTTGAGAATCTGTGGTTAAGAACATTGAAAGAATGTTACTGCCCTCTCTCTTTCTATCTCCCTCTCAGTCACTCTCCTTGTCTCCTCTCTCTAAGAAGGGGAATGATTTATGTCAGAGACGGTGTACCAAGATCCATTACAGATCAGTTTACCCATGCAAAAATGATACAATACACACATGCACATATACGTTGGGCAAACCGACCAAAAAATAACACAAAACCGACAAAATATATATATATATATATATATATATATATATATATATTTCAGTCATTCCAGGGATCGAAATACACCTGAAGGATTTTTTGTTTTCTTGTATACTTAGCCACGCTCCCTTGACTGTTGTTCACAGCGTAGGTGTAAAGAGAGAGAGAGAAAGAAAGAAAAACCCTCAAGTAGACCTCAAATAAAAAGGGCACCTGCACTTCACTGTTATAGTGGTGAAACCTTTTTTCTCCTTTAGCTTGGCGACTCAGTATTACTATACTGTTGATTTCTCAGTAGTGCTGGACACATGGCCTCATAGTTTTTTGGAGTTTTTTTTTTGGCCTTGCAGTCTTTGCACTCTTTAAGTGTTCTTAGATATCACTGGGGTTGAGCTTTGCTTGTAGCAGGCTCGGAAGCCCCAGGACTGCGGATGTGTCGTGCACGGATTCACGTGTTACACACACACACACACACACACACCTACACACACACACACCTACACACACACCGCAGTGACCTGCTGTCTCACATGTACCTTTAATAGCACACACAAACACACACACACACACACACACACACACTGTGCATGTTGAAAGTGAGGGTCATCCATGTATAGTTACAGATTGAGCGCCTCCATTCACACTCTGACTCTTAGGGCTGTACATAAATAAACAGATGGCAGTTGTTGCCTTCACTGTCTTGGGATGTGTAAACTTTGAATAGCATGTTAAGCTGCTCTGTGCTTTAAGTAGGCGGTATTGGTGGGTGGGATACACTGTTTGGATGGCAGTGGGTTTTTGATCAGCTTGACTGTTGAGGAGGGCCCAGAGACCCATGTTATTTCATTTGACCTGAAAAAGCATGGCCTTTGTGTCTTCTCCCATCCCCCAATTGTTCCATGTCTAAACCATAGCTGTATTTCGATTCCTGTGAAGTGGCAATCACCAGCGACTATTCATGTACAGTTTCCCATGTACAATGTTCAATATATTTCAAAGAAAAACAATGGAACTGTTTTGTCCCCTTTGTTTTCTTTCATTACACTAATCAGCAGTAAGAATTTGAAAATGTATTTGACCTATTCTTTTTTGTTTGTTTCAACAAGACATTGAAAACGGCTGTCTACAATTGCTTTTAACATGTGATTTGACACCTTCAAACGGTATTATGCTCTTAGAAAAATGAATTCAGGGTCTTTATATTGATCTGACATTGCTACTGTTATCCTGATGCCCATACTACTCATTAAATGGCTTAGTTTTGACCTACTTCAAACAGTTATACTGGTTGTTTTAAAATCTCACTGAAGTCTGTAAAAGTTAATCCACGCTGCAAGTTATAGAACCACCAATTTAAGATTACTCATCAAACAGGCTTGATTACTCAATCCAAACTGTTACTGTTTTTAAGGATTCTTAGATTTCATTTCAGTGGCTTTAGTCTTTTTTTGTTCCCATTTTTGATTGCTCTTTTTCTTTGGTTTTGTGCTACACTAGTTTGCCATGTAGCAATTGCACTGTGCAATATTTTTCAGAATGAGGACTGGGAAAAATACCCTCTGTAATGTGTCTGCAGTTTGCGATAGTGTTTTCTCTCTAGTTCTCAGTCATTTAGATGTGACCAAGCCTTCTGTCCTTTGTCACATTGAGCGGGTTTTCCAGGTGACTATTTTGGTGAGTGTCAAAATAAAACTTTATGGTGTATTATTGTCAAGATTCACTTTGAATTAAAAAAAATCTATTGCTGCATTCAGTCTCAAGTCTGTCTTTCATTATTGTCTGGGTTGGGAGTGATCTGCAATCTGGGGTGCTGGTGGTTTCCAGCAGCATTACGTAATACCTTATAACAAAAGGTGAGCACATGGGCTCTGATGCCGAGTAATACACACTGCCCTCTTGTGGCTGTGATTGATTAACACTGAAAACTGCACAAAGCTTGTTTTCTTTGGGGACAGTGTTTTAGATTTTATCAGAGTGAAATGCTGTGCATGATTAATAGGACAGTGGGTTATGGCACTTTTTCGTTCAAAATATGCCTTTATGTCGTCTTTGTACACGGTATCAGATATTAATCTAATGTGCACCGAATGAGATCCGGTGTCAGACACAGACATAATGGACCAAATGTCAGCTTCAGCGTTTTAGCATGCTCATCTCTCACAGAGACAGACAAGAAGTTGGGCTGATGAAGCTACTTGGATTTTTAACCTTAAATTTATCCAAGCCCTAATGGACAACATTAAACTGTGGTGCATTCTTTAGTGGCCTACCGGTGCAGTTTCTATTTTTGTCCACAAGGGGTCGGGTATTCTTAAGCGTGGAACCACCACAACTTTACTCCTTTTTGACAGGTAAACCGATGGCACTCTTACATTTGCGTATAATTTCAGATTGTGACCGCAGAACCGCTTTACCTCGTATCGCTATCATGTTCTTCAGTCACCAAAGCGCAAGGGATATTGCATGCATTTCCAGGAGACCTTTCCGTCACGCTGCGTCGCAGTGATGGGTGGACAGTGCTGAGCTCTCCACAAAAGCATCCCTTAAATTTGCAGTACTGCTGCTGCCTCCTTGCAGGCAGAGACAAGCCTCTGAAGGACCGCAACGATCTCCACAAGCTGACGAACTGATCAGATGTCTTGTGCACGGTTGCAGCTGCTGCAACGCATCCTTTGGAAACACAAATGGCTTCCAGTCTAAGGAGTGCGCAGAGAGATTTCGCCGAATTGGATACCTGCGGAGGGGACCCCCGAATCTGGTGCGCAGTGAGAGGAATACGCGGGGGAGCAGCTGATTGTTCATGGAAAAACGGGCGTAGAGCTGGTCAGCAGGGAATGTTCATAAAATGTATTGTATCCATGGGAATGTTCCTGCTTCTGATGCAGTGTGCGGTCGCAGTTGAGGGTAAGAACATGACTAAAATGTATTATCAAGCACTTGCTGCCACCACAGAACAAAGACTAACTTGAGGCGTAAAATGCCCATATTGACACTACTTTGCCCACTTAACTGACAAACATGTCACTGGTAAAACATTCTTAAATGGGATGCGAAAACTACTTGAATGCTTTTTTGTGGTTGTGTCTTGTTTGTTTCTTAGTTTTATATTGCTACTCGCAGAACTGCAGTCATTGCAGGTCTGATTGCAATTTAAAAGTTAAGCAGAATTTCAGCTAGCGCCGCTCCTCTATGTTTAGTGCAGACTAGCGTTTATCTGCACAAATAGCGAACCATGATCCATCACGTTTAACCTCACAGCCAAATTCAGCATTATGCAGAATTGTATTGATGACTAGACACTGGTGCGTTCTCTTAAAACGATTAATTATACTCAACTCACAGAAGAGTGAATGTTTCCTCTTCGTAAAGCATCTAATTGGCATGGGACAATGTGGTGGGAGGCTGAGATAGAGAGAGAGAGTGTGTGAGAGAGAGAGAGAGAAAAAGGGAGAAGCGTGTAGAGGCTCTTGATTTGAGGGATTGCAATCACTGCGTGAATGCAAAGCCCCGAATCGTTTAAAGATATGTGTATCATGAGGGTACAGTTTGTGCCGATTGTCACCTCTGTTTGATATCCCTTAATGACCTTGGTATATACATATATATTTGCTACCACGTTTCCGCCTAGCTCATTTTTAATGTGGCATACATATTTATGTCTATAAACCATGTCACATGCAGGTAGCCCAAATAGTGCACAAGTTAATAAAATGTCTTGTCCAAAACCTTTTAATGGCCATTGTTCCTGAGAGCTCAGGAGGGCCTGGCACAGGTGGTGATTGTCTCTCCTCACCTGTGTCCTGCACCTGAAATGAGGTGTTTGTGTCATGGTGAGAGTTCCTATGTGCTTCTCTGAGCATTTCAGCCTCAACAGGATGATGCTGGAGAAGTGGGTCACTCAGTGGGCAGAATCTCTCACAGAGGTGTGTGAGTGTGTGTGTGTGTGTGTGTGTGTGTGCGCACGCACGTGTGCGCGTGCGTGCTTGCGAGAGTGTGTGTGTGTGTGTGTCTTGCCCAGCAGTGAGATGGCCTGTTTGTATGGAGAAAGCGTCCGAAGAGATGTCATCTTTTCTTTCAGATCACGCTTTTTTTCATTTCATGTCATACTCTTAAACATCAGTGGGGGAGTGCACTGAGCCAGCTGGTTTAGTGAGGTGGAAGATTCTCCTTTGTAAAGAATAGCAGATATCTCTTGTGGTGATAGGTTTCCCTTGCTTACTCTGATAGTCAGATGTCTCTCCATTTTCCAGCTTTGGCTTTGTCCAGAATAGTTCACAACCTGTCTGCTTATACAGTGTAAAGTACAGTATATGTATGTGTCAATGAGGTCATTTATAATGGCAAATCATTTGTTAGCAAAGAGCAGAAAACAGGGCATAAGATTTCTGATTATTTAGTCATTTTCATGACACGGTAGGTGCTCAAAGCCGCACCAAAGTCACATCAGACACCACTTGTATTATTTTCTTTCCACCACATTCCCAGAAATGTCAGAAATGCACATTGTTATGACTTCTGAGACTATGGGGCCTTGTGTTCTTCCCTTGATTTATCTTGTTTTTCAAGTGGGGGTGAATGTGTTTGCATCAAGCAGTGTTGAATAGAGGCTTGTTTATCTTTTATGTGGGTGGCATAAAATAAAAAGGAATTTAGTGTTTAATTTAATATGTTGTAGACTGCACAGTGATAGTACAATATGTACCCTTTGTGAGAACAGGCTTTCCCTAATGTTGCTATCTAAACAGTGGCTGTATGTTGGACTGGCAACAGATGAATTTTAACTGCACACCTTGACTGTCTCAGTATAAGCTGTGAGATACAAGTCAGTCTTTTTGTGATTAAATGTAATTTTAATCTAGTTTTAATGATTTAGTGCATTCAGGTCCTCCCTATCATATTCCTCACTTCCAAAGTTTTGTATGCACAATGATCAATGCCTCACTGTGACAAGGTCATAGTGAAGATCTTGTCTGTGTTCTTAGAACAGTCTACATTGAGTAGACAGAAATAGATAAAATTACCCCAGTACTCCAGAGTACAACAGAGAATGTACTTAATGGAATGGAATGGAATTTAATCTGTAAATCAGTGTTGTAAAGCACAAATTGATTAACACATTTGACTTTAAACATCTTTGAGACTCACTTTCTGTTTACAGGTTTCTTATTAATGGAGCTTATATGTAAGGCTGATATAATTTTGTTTTCTTTGCTCTTCTGCCTTTTTTTCAGAAAAAAATAAACAATTAACAACAATTAGCATCAATTAGCTAAATGCTGGTGTCCAGTTTGACCCTCATTGGTGAATTGTGACCTGACTCACTGTTAGGGGATTGGAAGGCTTTCCAGTGCTCGTCACGGGTCGTTAGCCTGATAAGTGGTGTGAAAGTTAATGAAGGTGTACACAAGGTTATGTGTATGAGTGATGAAGATGCTTTTCACCCTTGACCAGCCAAAGATGAATGGCGGACTAGTTTCCCCTTGTCAAGCTGTGCTCTCTCTTGCCACTGCTAGGCTAAATGCATGCTAGCATCTTAGTGCATGAGTGAATGTCACAAGATGGGAGTTTGGAATGGGGTGTGCGTGTTTTCTCATGACTCAAAACGCTTTAGTGTCATTTGGTTTTTCATGACGCCTTTTGCCCAGTGAAATGTAATGCTTACAGCACTAGCGATGAGTAAGCCTCCCCCACTGTGTCCTAAATGCACTTCCCTGTCTTCATTAGCAAGCTTATCAGTTCTCTGTGCTAAACTGGCAGAATGTCCAAAGCCAGCAAGAGAACTGTTATAAAAATGGTTACAGTGCTCCTTAGTCTCCACTTCAAGGGACCAATTAAACAGGCAGAGTTTTAGGTCAGAATATATTTATGCATTATGTGCAACTAGGCAAATACTGCATGGCTGTATAGACAAACGGGAGTTTCGTTAATGATTGGTATTTAGGCCAAACTGGCTTCTGGCTTTTGTGTTCATGTAATGACAAAAATTCTGGAGATTATGGTCTTATTTGGACCTAATGATGCCTAAGTGTAAAACAGATTGCATTTAATTGATAGTATGGTGTAGACATAACGCTGTGTCGATAGGTGTAATCACCTGTTAGGAGAGAGGAACACATAGCAAGAGAAAGAGGATTAATGAGGAACGTCCTGTAGTATCATTAGTGGTCATGTATTGATTAGAAGACTGGAATGCTGCATTATAGGGTATAGCATTGCAATTAATGGTACCTTCACTGTGTGGTTGTTCAGTGGACACACACATGATGGAATACTTACAGTGGATCCAGTGTTCGGTTCAGTCATGGTCTGCTCTGACTGGTCCAGTTGGGTCTAGCTCCTGGTTCCTCTGAGAAAATGGCAGTGGCGCTGATGAATGTATTCTGTGGAGAAGGCAAACATGGCTCTTAATTAGCATCATGTACCATCTGCCCCAGATTAGCCCTCCTTGTTTTTTTTCTGTGGCGGAGGCACACTACGTAAGGCAGGGCTCAGCACAGCTGCCCTGAGCCAAGGGAAAAGGTGCGTGAGGAAGCGGTCAGCATGTAGAAGGTGTTCAGTGTTCCTTTGGTGTGATTTTTTTTTAGCTGTGGTGGATTATTATTTTTTTTGTTCGTTTTTTTTTAAATCTTCCTTTGTGGGTTTCCTTTATTAAATCTGTGGTTGTGATGTGTTTTTCTTCTTGTGAACACAGTGCCCAGTCGAGCGCTCTCACAAAGCAAGCAAAGGATAGCTTATGAAAAGACTGCAAGCCACCACAGAAGTTGAGGCCTCGTCTTGTCTCATTTAAAAACACATAGCAAGCGAAAGGGAGGTGAGTGACAAAGCAGAAGGCAGATGTGATGGCAAGATGTCCTTTTTATTGCTGGCCCTTGTCTCTCCTCTCGCCTCCTCAACTCTCCCCACCTCACCTCTTCCTCTGCGTGAGATTCACACTCTGACAGGAGGACAAACATGGCATCGCCAAAGCCGAAGTGCCTCCAGATTGATGTCAGGCACCAGGCCTCATCAGGCCATCACTCCAGCAGGGCCCCCGTCCAGCTCCACGCCACATGCCCACTAGCCAGCCCGTAACTCACCCGGGCTGGCTAGATGCACTCGCAGGCAAGCTGGCCGTGTGTGTGTGTTTGTGTGTGTGTGTGTGTGTGTGTGTGTGTGTGGCGGGGTACGACTTTATGGATGTGTCATTGGCTACACAGCCTGTGGCAAGCCTTATTGTGTGGCTCTGAAATCCACCAAGTGGCCAGGCATTTGTGCCCATCACAGATGCTTTATTCATCCCAATACTATATAAATGGAATGTGTTGTTGTTTTTGTTGTTGCTGTTTTCGTTATCGTAGAGTGAACATCTTCTTTGTGTGTCACAGGCCCCATGGTTTTTCTCTGAAAGACTTTTGCACTATGAGAGATGGCAAGCCACAACATGTTTTTTTTTTTAAAAACTGGACAGGATTTTCAGTGTCCACCTGCTCCACGCTTTGAAGCGTTTATCCTCTTGCATAGATATGGAAATGAGAGAGTTGGTGGAGGGGTGATGCAGATCTGAATAGCAACAACTTCTTAGCCTAAGAAATCCTCACGAAAGTGCAGAGAGAAAGAGCTATGCTTAAAACTTTAATAAAGCCCTTTTGCTCAACGAATAAAGTAATATGATTTTTTCCTTGCTCTAATCTTCTGCCCTCCCGTCGAGGGAATGAGCTCTCCAACATGGCTGCCTTTGTCCTGCATACCAAAGTATCACCGCGAGGGTAACATAGACACTAATAGTATGTTCCTGTTATTAAACCCGTTGGCCTGGAGGTGGTGAGCAGCACCCCGAGGCCTAAACTGAGTGCTGCCAAAGAGATGTGCTGACACATTGCTCTAGGAGGTGATGCTGTAATGCCACACTACTGTCACCTGGGATGTGATGAGCAAGGAGCTAGGCCTTTGCCCCTTATCTATGGAAGTAGGAGAGAGAGGGAGAGAGGGAGAGAGAGAGAGGGAGAGAGGACGAGAGAGGGAGAGAGAGAGATAGAGGGAGGCAGAGAGAGAGAGAGGGCATCTACAGTAGAGCTGAGAGAACATAAATTCTTTGCCATTATGATCCGTGAGAGCAGGAAAGCGCAGGCTGTCTGACTGGAACTCTGCAGATGGTTTCTCTTTCTGCCAGAATGATTGTCATACATGCCATGGCCCATTATTTTAATGAATAGGACCATCCAGCAAAGCCTGCTCTCTCTCTCTCTCTCTCTCTCTCTCTCTGTCTCTCTCTCTCTCTCTCTCTCTTTCTCTCTCTCCCTCTCACTATTTTTAACAAGAAAAAGAGCCCTGCTCCAAGGTCCTGTGCTGCCATTTCAAACTGAGGCACTGAGGCACTGCAATAGAAAAGAAGACAAGAGATCAGCCAGTAGATTTGGTATCACAGGACATAGAGTGATGTTTAAGCCTGTGCACCTCCACATTGGGCCTGTGTGTGTGTGTGTGTGTGTGTGTGTGTTTGGCCTCAGGAGCCGAGGGAGAGACGACCAGGGCTCCAGATAAGCCTCTGCAGCAGCCTTGGTGATTTCATCGCTAAAGTCACGTGATCTCCACTCACGCCCAAGTAGTATACTGTTTAGAAATCAATACACATGGCTAAGCAATGAGAGACTATACATGCATGATCAATAAAAACAATTGCGTGTGTATTTATTTGTGTGAGTGTGTGTTATGTGTGTGTTTGTGGGTGCATGAGTTTGTGTTTGTTACAGTAAGACAGAGTGTGTGTAGTATGTGTGTGTGGATGGGCTTGTGTATGTATGTGTATGTGTGTGTGTGTGTGTGCCTCCATGAAAGTATGTATTTTGCAGCAGATTAGTTCTTGTGTGTCAAGGTATTGTGTTTATTTGCATATGCAGTGGGCGTGAGGTTCAGCGGCCCTGCAGCATCAGCAGATCAGTGCACCGAGCAGAGCATGGTGAAGACAGAGAGAGAGAAAGAGCGAGATTGAAAGGAGAGAGAGAGAGAGAGAGAGAGAATGCGACCAAGAGAGATTAAAAGAGAAGATGAGACAGAGGAAGATAGAGTGAAAGAGACAGAGAGAAAGCGAGACACCAAGAGAGGGAGAGAGAGAAAGAGCGAGAGAGAGAGGGAGGAGAGAGGGAAGTGGAGAGAGTGATTGAGTAAGTGAAAGAGAACGAGTGGGCCAGCATCACTTTATCTGCCTAGTGTGGTGTATGACTTACTGCTGTAAGCTGAAGCAGCCCATGCAGTAAAGACCTTTTAATTATACAATAACTCACATCCTGATAGTGTAAACTCACGACTAGTCCTTTGGATAAATCTAGCTTGGCTCCATTTCAACTGATTGGAGTCCTGAGGAATCCCTGCTAGCAGCTTCTCATTTTTAATGTGGCCTAAGTTGGTTATGAAGCATTATAAATGCCATTGGGCCCAGGTGCCATGGAGACAGGACAAGTAGGGTAATATTTCACATTGTGTGTGTGTGTGTGTGTGTGTGTGCAGAGGCATGAAAGAGAGAGTGTGTTTATGCGAGAGTGGAAGTGTTTGTGTGTGTAAATGAGAGCTGCTGTGTGTAATCCACACTGTCTCAGCACTGTAAATCAGCCAGGTTCATTAGTGACCAAGCAGATAGTGTGAATCTTGTCCACATTCAGTCTCACACATACACTGATCCTTCATGCACATACATCCATACACAGATACACACTTACACACACACACACACACACATACTTGTCCTTGCCCAGTTCATACATGCCTAATTTGAGGCCTAAACAACAATATTTGGCTTGTGATTAAGATATATAGCCTCAGTGAAACATTCTCACACTACCTACAATGCCTTACTCTTTGCATCTTTTTACAACAGAAACACCATCCCTCAGGCCAAACACTCTCTCTCTCTCTGTCTCTCTCTCTCTCACACACACACACACACACACACACACACACACACACACACACGCACACACACATATTCATACACAAGACAGACAAACATACTTGTACATTCCTCTTTTAGCCTCTGCGTAATGGCAGCTAGCTCATCCAATTTCCTCACCCCCATGTGGAGTCTGATGATAGCCTTTCCGTCATGCATTGTAATTACTCAGTGGGATACGCATGCGTTTTTACCGCAGCCATTCATCCCCTTCTGCCAAACAATTGCAGTCAGAGCCGAGCCTCGAGATCGCAACGCTTAAGTCCTCGAGTCACCAAGCCCCCAAGATCCCTCCATTTGCGTGTGTCTTCACCTATCCCTGCACGGCCAGATTAATGAGCGAGCGATGAAAGACTTCTCTAGTCGAGAGTTTGCGGCTCGTGGTGCTGGAGGTTGAGTGAGTGTGTTCTGAGGAAATCGGAGCTATTGTTGGGCCTTTGTTTTACTGGAAAG
Organism: Tenualosa ilisha; assembly: GCA_015244755.2. NCBI lineage: Eukaryota > Metazoa > Chordata > Actinopteri > Clupeiformes > Clupeidae > Tenualosa > Tenualosa ilisha. The sequence goes on from PYXC01000629.1 coordinate 9,322,329, forward strand.
AGTGTGGAAGGGAAGAAATGTCTGTGGTCTGTTCTCACGGGCTCCTGCTGCGACCTTTTTACATTGCTTCTTCATAAGGCTTGCACCCGGCAATGGAGCTCTCTCTCCATCATTCGCTCTTTCAATTTCTACTCTCTCCCTCTCTCTCTCTTACTCATTCTCTTCCACCTTCCTCACTTCTTCATTGAGGTCACAAAGCAGGCTGCAAAGCCATAGAGGAGCCCACTTTCCATGTAGGTCAGTGTACTGTGGCACAGATTTAGCTGAATGAGGCAGGGGAGAGAGTGAGCGCCGTCGTCAGAGGTACCTGGCGCAGGTAAGTCCAGCATGCTGATCTGCTGTAATTCGCTCGTCTGCTGTTCACCAGCCCTGCCTGCCTGCCTTGCCTTGCCTCCTAGTTATGATTCTCCCCTCGTTTCCATCTCAGTGTGGGTAAACACACTGGGTAAACACACTGAAATGGCCCCCCGAGGAGCCTGAGTGCCATTGCCCCCTCCACACACACACACACACACACACACACACACTCACACACACACCAACCCCCACTACCACACATACAAACACACATTCACACCGTTTTCATCCCTTCCTGATGAGCTGTCTGCGACTTAGACCCCATGCGCCTACTTCTCTCATGGATTTTTCATTGGTCTGTCCTCAAGGGATAAAAAATATCAGCATGTCTTTTCCTCCTTATTTTCCCAGGGTAGATGTGAGCTCATGAGTCCTACCTTGTGACACTGCTCTACTGAGTTACTTAGCAGTACACACAGTGACAGACTCCATAACACACACACACACACACACACACACACACACACACACATGTGCGTGTGTGTGTAATAATATATATTATTTTCATAATTTTTTTTAGGACTGAGTGGACTATTATGGACAAACCAGACTTTTCGAAGTTTATTATTAAACAAGCTAAATTATGCATGTGCTCCTGTGGCAGTGTTTCATTGCTCAATTCATCAGAACCAGTGAAGTGCCATAGGTGGTCAGGATCTCATTCACAGCTCTGCTGCTGCAGAAGAAATGAGAGAAAATGACAGAGGTGAGGCAGTAAAGGCTGTAATTGTCCTTGTTTCATCTTGCTGTGCCGTACACTCACTGGTGGCTCTAGCTGAACAGGGGGTGGGGGGGATGAGGAGAGGACACGTTCAGAAGGGCTTATGCAACATTTCTAGCTGTGGAGTTAAAATACGAAGAGAGGACTAATAAATGTGATTTATCACTGTGCTCGATTGGATCGTTTAGGTTTTCTGGACTGAATCCACATCATTTATCTGGGAAATTTGATTCCACAATCTCTCTCTCTGTCTCTCTCAGTCTTGGCTTAGGCTCAGGGCATTTTTGAGTGTACCTGTAGGCCTTAATATTGAGTCTCTTCAGTCTTCACTGACAGTATCAGTGTGTTGTTAAGAAGAACATCCCGTTCTGGCCTCTTCCAGACAGATTAATGAACACACTGCTTCACTTTTGACTTCAGATGGAAACACAGCTCTTATTCAATCATAACCTCCGCCACTGTCAAAATAACCTCCAAAACACAAGCAAGCAGAGACAACACTGAGATATATAGACAAACAACCTCACACAACTTTTATGGTTAAAGGAGCAGAGATTTCTCTCGGGTGTCTTTAACAGGTATGGTGCTACAATGACTTCATCATTATTCCTCCTCTCCTAGTTCAGTGTTGGTTGCAATTGGTTGCTGTGGCCACAGCCTTGAGCATGGCTGGATGGAAGGTGCATGTCCCTGCATGATTAGATTCCCCCGCCTGTCCCCTGACACACACACACACACACTCACACACACACACCTGGTGGCTGTATTTTCTTGTGAAGCGGGGCCAGGTGACAGACGCTTGCTATGTTTCTGCCAGGTGACACATGGAAGCTAATGCAGCTGTCAATCATTTGTCAACTAGGCGGCATTGCCCCCCCCCCACCAAATGCCACATGCTAGTGTCTTCAGATCACATAAATGTAATTAGTGGGGCTTCTGGAAAGGCAAACATCTTGGACATTCCCGTATCCATTTGTGTCTTCCTGTAATATAATGAAGTAGCATTATGTCAAGACGGACGGATTTGCATGTATATGTGCGTGTTTGTGTGTGCAGGGTGTTTAAGAGTGGTGACATAATTGCATTGCCTCAGACACACACATCCTCCCTAGCCGTCTAGCTTGCCCTTGTGTCTCTGTCAAAGGGAGTGGGGGTGAGCATGCAATGACACGATCACTCACTGGTCATCCACTCATCCCATATGAGGAAGCGAAATGCACGGGGAGGACTCCGGCCCACGGGAAGAGATGGCTTTATCGATCGACCCACAACAGACACACACACACACACACACACACACACACACTGCGAAGCTTGGTGTGATTTAGAACATGCTAACAGTATATCTGTCGGCAGTGCCAATCCGCGCTCATGATCGAGTGTTGCTGGGAAATGTCAGTGATGCCAGTGGCGTAGACTCTTTGAGGATCCCCTCTCTCTCTTTCATGGCAATGAGGAAAGTAACTGATTGCTGTTCCTCTGGCAGCTTTGTGTGCTTGGGAGGTGGAGTCTTTGTGGATTTACTGTTATGGTCTGATCCAGTGCAGGGCTGAAGTGATAGTGCAATCGGCCGTGCAAGCATTGCAGGGTGGACTAAAGCTTGCCTGCTGTCAAGGTCACCTATCAAGGGCTCACCTTGAATTCCCAATCCACTCTCCTTGACTTGCCTAGATAGCTGCCATACATATGGGGTCTGCATAATCCCACTCCAACAGAAAGATCACAGAGTAATCACATGACTCGTGTTAAAAAGTTCAGCATGTCTTGACCATTTCATTTTAGACCTGTCCTGTATGGGTGGATTGCCATGTATTTTTGTACCAATGCACCTTGTTTTTTTGGGGGGGTGGGGGGGTGCAGTGTTTGTCTCTGCAGCTGTGTTGTGTTCCAATGCAACATCTGCTCCAGTGAAATCAGGTCACTGTCACTGGGTCACAACAGGAGGGGCGCTTGAGCGATTGGCCTGACCTATTAAGATAAGTATAGGTTCACTGCTGCCCACAGCCGGAGAGCAGGTCTCTCAGGGGCCAATTATATGAGTGAACAGCTCTATCTGCCCCCTGTTGCCATCACCCCCACCCCTTTCCTCCAGCCCACTCCACCCCCACTCCCTCCCCTCCCATCGCATTTGTAATGCTATCATAATGTTGATGCAGGAGGCAGGAGGAGAGTGAAAGACTCACGGTGCGTTGCTACACAAACACCTCCATCTCGGCAAGGAGCTGGGGTTGGGCGTGTTTTTGATATATTGCTGAGCAAGCGTTTTCCACCCTCGCCTGCCCCTTTCAGCAGCCTCGATGAGCTATCGATTGTCTGCGCTGTTTTTCTCTGTGCTCTACTCAAAAGGTGGGAGTCCACCTCTGCACCCTGGGGTCTATGGAAGCAAATTTTACACTGAATGACAGATGGCACAAGAAATGGCTTCTGTTCATTCATTCAATTAGACTGTGTGTGTGTGTGTGTGTGTGTGTGTGTGTGTGTGTGTGTGTGTGTGTGTGGTGGAAGGGGTGGGGGTTGGGGTGGCGTGGGGTGATGTGTCGTGGAATGTTGGCTGTTTTTTTCTTAAAATGGCTCTCTTGGGGATTTCTGTTGTGTGTTTGTGAGGAAATTGAGTCTGTACGTGTGTGTGTGTGACAGAGTTTGACAGGATGAGGAGAGTTAGGGGAGCAGAGGAGAAATACAGAACACAAACTCTGAAAAGTAGAGTTGGGAGAGTGGAAGGGGCAATAAAAGGAGCAGAGGAGAGAAGAGAACAGAGTGTTTGAGGAAGATTAAGATTAGTAACATATGCAAGAGAACCTTAAGCACTTCAAGTTATATGCATTCTTAAAAAAGACCTGCTAGGTAAAGAGCTAGTGGCATCTTTTTTTCAATTTAGGGGGAATTTGACAACTAAAGAGTGTGATCTTCTCTGTGTTGCTGCCCCAGAAGAGGATGGAAGAGGAGCTTGTGTAACTACCCTCTGTCACCTCTTTTCCTCACACCTCCGTCTGTTTCTCTCTCTCCCTCGAGGTACGGCTCCACATCTCCCCACTCTCTCCTTCCTCATCTCTCTTTTTTTCTCTCTCTCTCTCATACACACATGCACACACTTTTCTCTCTCCCTCCAGTGTCAGGTCCAGCAGCAGTATTGCACGTTGATTTCCAAACAGCATCCCTCTGTCCAGGCATACTTTTTTCTTGGAATGCATTGCAGTGCAGTGCAGTGTGGTGTGGTGCAGTGCTGTTCAGGCAGCCTACAGTTCATTGAATTTACTCCAATCAAAAGGAGTGCAGAGGGCAGTCTCACTCACTGTCCTGGATAGAGTGGAACGTTGGCAGAGGTAACTCTCTTTTGCCTCTCTCTAAAATTGCCTCACTTCTCTCTCCGTAAGGTTCATCAAATGCACTCTATTCAGATTTAGGAATACCTTAGCTTACCTTAGCTGTTGACGGTAACTTTGTCTTTCTCTTTTTCTTTTCCCCGCTACTGCTCTCTGCTCTTGCACTTCTTCCCCCTCTCTCTCTCTCTCTCTCTCTCTCTCACCCTCTCTCTCTCTCTACCCACTCCTTAAAGAGATGGTATAATTAAAGATGTTCATTAGAATTCACTCCACAGTTCATTTGGACTGTGGGTTGTGTAGGTAAGTGAATGTTACCTTGGGTTATAATGGTCACGGCCCATAGGACCTGTCTGCTTGAGGCCTGTGTTCTCTGTCATGTATGGTTAATTATGATGTTAAAAATATATGCCTGTTTGAGTGTGAGAAGCAGCACAGCATAATGAACCTTAGCTAGCTAAGCCAGCACATTTAAAGAAGCCTTAGAAATCAATTGAAAGCAATTAGTGGACAGAAGTTAATGAGTCTAATGTTAGTGCTTTATCTTTGCTTAAACAAGCCACAAGGGAGTTCAGAAGTGAGTTTTCTTCTGCTGAGTATTCAGTACCTTGTAATTGTTTTTGTTTGGGAGAGTGGTTGATGACCACCCCCACCCCCACCCCCCTGTGATCATCTCTAATTTGCTTAGTCATAATGTTACGGGATATAACGTTGATGAGGACCAAGTGTTTACTTTTATTTCACTTGGGAAAAAAAGTAGAGGGAAAGGTATTTTTAGGAACAGTAGAAACACTGCCTAGTGGTTGCTAGAGTATAGGCTCCGCTTACTGTCTGATGTCAGATATATCTGATTTTAGCTCAGTGGCCAGAGGATGCAAACTCCCCCTTCCTCAGCAGAGACTAAAATAGTAAAGCTGTAAAAAAAAGATCGAAAAAAAAAAAAAATCAATAACTCTGCCCGACCACATATCCCCTGGTGGACCAGACTAGGACCAAAGTCATTTCATCAGCCTAGAAGAGCTTCCCTCAGTCACTACTCTCTCTGAAATGCAGACTGGCAGAGACGGGACATTTTAAATATGTCTTCACTGTGAGCGGACACTGGAGACACAGTCTGTCAGACGTTGGATGATCAGTCCAGAAGCAGAGCTGAGGGCCTTGAAGATTTAGCCAGGTGGGAGAAGGACTTTGTTGTGCAGAACAAACAGCGTCAGGATTGGTGCGGCTTGCCGCAGACCGACCAGGATTAAGAGACCGAAAGATAAAACTCTCAGTGTCTCAGTGTCTTATCCAACTCTCTGATGGTGCTTGTTATCGACCACATGCTCAGGCAAAGCGCCAGAGATTTTAGTCTTCGTTCACATAGAGTGTCTAAAATACCCATTTACTTTACAAATCGCTATTTCTGTGATGAGTGATTTGCTAAAACATTTTACATTTTACATATGTCATTAGGTTAACAGGAAATGATGTCCCAGGTGCTGATATTTACTTGTTTTACTTTAATCATTAAACCTATAAGCAGTCACCCCTATAGCAGAAGCAGTCATCTGTCTTATATCCTATAGTGCAGTGGTTCTCAAAATTAGAACTGATGTGTACCTATTGAGTACTACCCGCCCCATGGACAGTTTTCAATAAAAATGAAATTTTATGCTGCATAAACACAGATATATAGTATGATATTCATTACTGATAATATCAGATTTTATTGGACATTCAGTCTGTCTAAGATCATTTGTCAAACAAAGTCTGTATCTGTACTTTTGTCTGCATACCAGTCAGAATGGAGAACCTAAGTCATAAATTTATTTTTAATATCCCCAAGTAATGACAAGGGTACTCGAGCTACACTTTGACAAGCCCTCCCCTAGTGCCGTAATTACTCAAGATTCAAGATATCTTCATTGCATCTCATTATACAATTATAAGAGAGTAAAACCCTTTAATTATGTTATAGTTATGTACATAACCAAGATATTGTTTGTAATGCATCTACATACAGGCCCCTCTTCCTAGTCTGAAGTTAGATAGACCAGAGAGGCTAAAGTTACAGCAGCGTTCCAGTGTTCTTGCCCAGAGGTTGGGTGTCTTGACCACCATATTGCAGCTTCAGTGAGTCATGCAGTACCTCACTCTGATTGTTTCTTCATGTCGTGTTAGCGCAGTGGCTAGCTGTGCTGACAAGCCAGAGGGCCTCGGTGCTTCAGTGCCACAGCTGCTGTTACTGTCCCCACCTCTCGCTCCCTCCCTCCCCTGGAGGACTGCTCCTGCAGAGTTGCTTAACAAACGCACTGCCAAATCTCCCATTAGACATGCATTTAAAATGTTAAGCAGTCTTACAGCCTCCTTTTCCAAGGCCAAACATTATCTTATTTTATGTAATGAACAAGGAGTGTGTGTGTGTGTTAGTGTGAGACAGTGTGTGTCTTTGGGTGTGTATGTGTGCGTGTTTGTGTGTGTGTGTGTATATATGTGTGTCTGTGAGTGTGTGTGTGTGTGTGGGGGGGGGGGGTCATGATGCTATTTTTATAGTGCAGTGTTGGGGGATCTCTGGACTCCAGTGATAGGCTGGGTAGGAGGACATTACTTTAGAGTAGCTCATCTCGGGGTAAAACACCCTTGAATGGGAATATGCGCTACAATTTAGCCTTGCAATTAGGCCATTTGGTGGAATGCAGGCAGGCAGGTAGGCCTTCTCTTCTCTAGCCTTGCTTCAAAGAGCGTGTGCTTATAAGGTGGATGCTTTTAGTTTTGACACTCACTAACTTTCAGCTTCTCTTCCATTTTTATAACTGAGAGGGAAAGGCATAACCAGAGACAGCTCATCGACCATTCTAAAGAATCTTTGACGTTACCCAATTTTAACATCTTCAAATTGAAATCCTCTAAGCTTCTTCCATTTCAGCAGCATGGTAAGACCCCCCCACTGCCCCAGTGCTTCTCTGCAATTACTAGAACTTTGATCGGCATCAAATGTGACTCATGTTCACAGACCATTCAGCATTCAGGGACTCGAGAACACACGCTGAGCTAGTGGCCGTTAGCAGAATGGACCATAGAGATCATTAGTGTAACAGCGATCATCCTGATGTTTCCCTGCATTAGCGCTAAAGCGATAAGCAGTCTTCTGCTGTGCGCTACTATGGCATTCTGGTGCTCGTTACACCCAGGTCCAAGTGGACACAGATGGGAGCTATGAATAGAGGCACAGAGAGGAAGCCCGCCCTGCTCAATGGGAGAGAGTGAATGGCATAGGTTGAAGAGAGAGAGAGAGAAACAGTGAGAGAAAGAGAGAGAGGGAAGAGAGGGAGGTATGGAGAGAGGAAAGAATGAGTGAAGGAGTACAGGAGAGAGAAAGGGAGAGAGAGAGAGAGAAAATCTGGATACCACCAGAGCTCATATTTTCTGAACGGATTATTATTGACAGGGGGTTGGACCCTATACAACTGGCAAAGCCTCTGCTCTCCTCTACCCTTATATTGTCTCCCTTCACTCTTTTCCCCTCCTTATAATCCATGCTTTCCTTACTTCCCTACTGTCTGCCTCATTCTATCACTTCTTCACACTATGTTACCCACCAGCCACTTTGTTCCTCCATAGAACGTGGGCAGGTCAATCCAGACTCTTCTCATGTGTTGCTCCACACTGGTGGAATGACCTTCCAAGTGCTACCAGATCAAAAGATATCCTCTTCACCTTCAAGAAACTTGAAGACCCAGTTCTTCCAAGAATATCTCCTGGCTTGAATTTCTGAATACCAGGAGTGCACTTAACCTCTTACTCTTAATCTCTCTCCTTACTGCACTTTTATTACACAATTGCACTACAAAAAAACTACAAATACTGCAAATTTTATGTTAGCAATATGCACTCTTAGTTTTTCATTGTGCTGTAACTTGAATATTATCCTCATTTGTAAGTCGCTTTGGATAAAAGTGTCTGCTAAATGCATAAATATAAATGTAAATGTATTATCAGTCTATCTAGCATTTTATTTTCTTTCTTCCTTGCCTTTCCATCTCTCTCTCCCTTTGTCCATCCTCCACCATCACCTCTGCCCTCTGTCATCTCTGTCTTTCCCTCCTCTCTGCTCAGTGCCACTGGGTGCTTGAGGTGGTCTGTTCCATATGCTCCCCCCTGTTAGAGCAGGTGGCCGTCGGCGGGGGGACCTGGTGTCCACAGGTCCGGACAAGCACCCAGCCGCCATGGAGCTTGCTGTGTCGTCATTGTTGGAGGAGAGATAGAGAGAGAGAGAGAGAAAGAGAGAGAGAGTGAATGAGTTGGGGGGAGGGAGGGAGGGAGCCCTGGAAATATATGTAACGTGGTCTTGGAATGATTGAACAAGATGATGTCCCCGAGCAACATTCCTTTCAGCATTGGGTATGGAGGATGTCTGGAGTGTAGTTCTAAAATTCCATTAACATTGTAATCTGTATGGAGTGATGCAATTATTTCAGATCTGTGTGAAGGCTCGTTATGTCCTTGTGTTTTCTTAGTTCAGGACATGAAAGGAATATAGACGCTATTTTAATATAAAAATTGCACCTGTCATCCTTTGTGTTTGTGACTGTATATATCCTGCCAGCTCAAATATTGCTCCATGTTAGCGTACAGCTTGTATCTTGTAATATATTACATCATGAGTTCCATCAAACATGGAGGAAAATGTGTGCGGTCAGCAGTTTTCTTTCCTCCCTTTGTGTCAGGCTCGGCTGGGAGTGTGCCCCTTGTAAATATGGGTGTCAGGCTGGAGCTACTGTGATAAACTGCGAGTACGTCGGAGGTTAGCTGAGTGTGCCCTTACAGCAGGCAAGAAAACACATACATGCACACACGCACACACACACACACACATACACACACACACACACACACTCTCTCTCTCTCTCACACACACACACATACACACACAAGCCAGAGGATTATGTGACAGGCTTGCAAATTTTTATAAACGAGAAAAAGAATCCCCCAGATGGATGTGTTGAGGATGTCAGTTGGGAAACGTGCCGAGACTGGTAAGAGCACCGAGGTGGCAGAGCAGCATGTGGACGCGTGCCAAGCCATTGACAACCATCCCACGGTGACAGCCTGCAAACTCTGCAAGTCAACCACAGGCACCAGACAAAGAAATGTGATACACAAGAGCTCTCTCTCTCTTTCCCTCTCTCTCACGCACTTTCTCTCTCTCTCTACCGCCGTTTTTCCTCTTTCTCTCTCTCTCCCTGAAGGTGAAATTAGAATTTGATAGAAGCAGAAAAGGAGATGATACCAGTCTTACTCAGATGAGATTTTAAGATGATTGCCATTTAGTGTGCCGTTCTACAGGATCTAGAGGCACCAGGTGAATTGTGTTATGCAAATCAGCATCATTGAATTTCATCACAAAGGACCACACAGTGGAATGTGTTCCTTGTTAAGACGAATTAGTGACGAGCATATTGGAATTGAGTCATTGTTCAGGTGAGATGAATCATATGCTTGGAAACAAGACCAATCATTACATGAATCTGTTTCCATTTGGGTAGACTGTTTGTCAGGCTTTGTGAAAAAAACAATGAAATTTTCATTTTCAGTAACTCAGCGACTCAGTGAAATTCTACCCACGAGTACACCTTGAATGTCCTTGCACAACACAGCAGTGTCTCTGTATCTTTTTTTTTCCTTGGCAATTCGGGGAAGGCATCAGCATTTCCATTGATGGGAGGAAGAAAACAAAACAAAAAAAAACTGCTGCCATTTTCAAATGCTTCTGGGCCCCCAATATTGTGATTTTTCTTTTTCTGTTCAAGGAAGCTGAGCATAGAGAGTAAAAATTGCTGCTTGAATTGGCCAAAAAACACTCAACATGCCAAAATAGTGTAAACAGTGTTGTTCTCCTTCTCTTTCTCCTTACAGATGATTCCAATTATGAGACCTCAGGATCCTTAGCTTCAAATCCGGATCCAGTCACCGTGGCAACATCCTCTCACCTACTGGCTGGCTTCATGATGCTCGAGGAGGATTCACTCTCAATTGTCCAATCGGATGACTCGAGTCCTTCGGCAAACACGCGAGAGCAGCCGGCGTTCTCGTCCATCCTGACACTGCTGGCCAGCACGGCCAAGCGGCCCCAGAACCTCCTCCAACCTAGGTCGTCTCCCAAAGGTAACCTCAGCCAGAACGGGAACCAGACCACCCAGTGGCTCACCGATGACCTGATCGATCGGGCTGAACCTTCCTTCACCTCTTCCTCCTCCTCTTCCTCCTCTTCGATCCTGGGGCCGATTGGCAACTACTCCTTTGGCTCAGGTTTGGCCACCACCAGCAGCATACAACTGGGTAGCATGCCCTCATCCCAGTCTGAACCCACACCCCATTCCATAACCTCATCCTCAGACACTGTGTTGGGCACCAACCAGCCAGTGCTACAGTCCCACACATCATCACTCTCATCACTGCAGTCATTACCGCTGTCACCATCATCACCACCATTAGTGCAATCACAGCCATCAGAGGTCGTGGGGAACCCATCATTCCCAATGTCAAGCACACCAGAACACGCTTATTTCCCCCAATTTGTTTCCTCTCCTTCTCCACATCCTCAGAGGCTCATGCTTCACACCATTTCACTCGCCTCTTCTGAAGCTAGCGCTGATGTCGGATCAGCGAGGCTGAGCACAGAGGCAGTTTCAACATCTCATTTTTCCCACTCCATTACCAACAGACTGCCTGATGTTGTGAGGACCAAAGGAAGGGTCAGTGCGTCCCAAAATACATCCCCCCAAACAGGTGTCAGAAATGAGCAGTCTGTTTCCTCATTGGACTCGCTGTTAGTGAAATCCAGTTCATTTTACACAACAGGAAGAGACAATAATGACCGATCAGAGGAAATTAGTAAAAAAGAACTTGCAAAAGAGGAACGTGCATCACCTAAAATGTCTACTGCAATGCATAATACTCCTTTAACCATACTTGAGCTTTCTGCTCAACCATCTGAATTGCTTTACAGTACTAGCACAAAACCCTTGAGGGCTCCAGTTCAACAGACTGGGCTTCCAATCTTTAATTCAGAACATCTTGTCCAGCGAACAGCAGTGAATCAGATCATGTCTGTACACTCTGATGGCTCAACCCATAGCACTAGCGCTGCAGAAGCTGCACGTCTCGCAGTATCTGACAATAACAAGACAGTAAGAGCAGAGCTAGTGACTACATCTCCTCTAGTAGTTTTGTCTTCAGATAGAGATCTGATCCCAGTGAAACCAAAGCCGTTTGTATCAGTAAAAGATGTTTTGCTTTTCTCGGCAAAGACCAGTGGGATGTTAGTGGGTAGTAGTGGCACTGAGCCAACAGAAGGTCCTGTTAAAGCTGTGGCTTCGGCCCCAAACATGCCGCCACATGTCCTACAATCAACTGGCGGTCAGACTCATACGAAAACATATGTTGACGCTTTATTTACATATTCATCAGCCAGTGTGGGTAAAAAACAAACAATAAACAGACAGACCACACACCCCTCAGTGACTGAAAATAATCTGCTCCAGAGTTCAGGGGCTGGATTTGTGAAACTGTCTGACAGTTACAAGGGGACAACATCAGGCACTACCTTTGACACAACAGCTGTCACTACAAATCCAGGGTGGCCTACTGTGATAATGGCTACATCGCCATCATTTTCTTCTACTATTATGGTCAGAGAAATTTCTAGAGCAGAACAGCCTTCACCAGATACTGTGGACACTGTCCCGCCTCCAGGATATGTAATGATTTCCTCAGGTGGAAGAAATTCAAACTCTGACACAAATTCCATCAGTAAAAATGATGATGACAATGAGGAAGTAACCAGTTCGCTAGGGCAAAAAAATCTCATATCCCGCAGTCACATGGCTCTTAGTCACTCTCCTGTGACAGAGATGGGGTCACCTCTTAATTTACACTTGACCTCAATGACCTCCTCTTTGACCTCCGAGTCCACATTAGCGTCACTCCTCTCACCTTCCAATCGTGATCAAACACATGCCTCAGACAACCAGGCCTTTTATCGCCACCTCAGAATCCGACCTTGGCCTTATCAGTCACCCACACTCATGTCCCCACTGGAGCCGAAGCACCAGCTGGTTCCCTTGGGATGATGTCCCGCTCACCAGCCGCTGCCACTGTGGGAGGCTCAGCGAGGGGCGTGAGTCAGCCCCTCGGAGCAGCGCTGGGAGCTGTCACTCTGTCAGAGCCGGTCAGTCCCTTACGCTTAACAGCCCAGCTGAATTCTGATAGCTCTCGCACAGAGACTGCTGATATCAGAGGCCCAGTGTTGACTCCTGCAGAGCGCTTTTTCAAATCCACTGGTTTAACAAGCTCCGTTCCCAAACCACCACCGCGTAGTTTCACAGAGCAGGTCACAACATCGAATCACGGTGTCCTCAGCGTACTCAAAAAAATGGACAAGTCCGCAAATCACACACCTCGAAGTCTGGGACAGTCTAGACAGCCGTCGCAGACCGAGAGCTATCCTGAGATGCTCTCGCTTTCGCTCTCACTCGCAGTGCTCTCCAGAAAATCAGAGGGCCCTCGCTCACTGGAAGCAGCACTGTCTCTATGAGTTATGAAAGGGATCTCTCAGCAGGGGCCTCAGCCAAATTGTCATCACTGCATGTGACAAGGCCTCTCCCCTCAGACACCACTGAGAGCCCCACTCGTTTTCCCCCTTCCCTCTTGCTTCCCTCGCTCACTCCCAGTAAGGCGGTGCAAACATTTACGAATCGCATCTTCACCTCCTCCCCCTCCTCTTCCTCTTCCTCCTCCTCCTCCTTCTCCTCCTCCTTCTCCGCCTCCTTATCTGTGAAGGAAAGGGGTGGAGAATGGGTCGGCAGTGCTATTTCCCTTGCCAACGTGGGCACGGAAACAACACAACCAACTATGACCAGCACTTCTCAGGCCAGTTTCATTTTGGCCAGGCCCACTTACGCAACCTTGCCCATTCAGAGTCCCCACACTGAAGCGGATGAGAGAAGGAGGAGGCCCCTTTTGTCTGAATCCCCTTTGGTCTCCACCAATGCAGAGAGATATGGAGACATAATCAATGTAATGGACTCTAACGTGCTCGAGGATGCTGTAAGGTCAAAGGGATACACACTTAGGGGAGATCCCACCACGCTAACCACGAATCAGGCTGTGGCCTATCACTCCAGCTCCTTATTCACAGCTCCTGAGTCACATACGACATACAGTGATGACCAGACAGTAGTGTCTGAGCAGTCGTCTGAGAGCAGTGTTACCTCAATGAACAACAATTTAATTAATTCCAGTAGTGTGTTTGCACATTCAACTGCTTCAGCAAATACTGAGTACAGCAGTAGTGGAGTTAAGGTACCTTGGGTTACTGAGGGGCAAAATGTGCCTCTGTCAACAGCAAGACACATGTCTGCTGTTTTGTCTGATGGTAAATTGACATCTAGAACAAATAAAACCAATAGTGCCAAAGAACATGAGACAAAACCTCAGGCAATGACTTCTATACTGAGAATGACTCAGGATAATAAACCTGAATCATTTACTCCACCAGGCAATTCAGCAGAGACAGGACAGCCTGGACACCAAACAATCCACACCTTTACCTTGTTTAAACACACACTGGAGAAGGGCAATAGTGCTACGCAATTACAGCCAAACACCAATGCAAAAACTTCAATTCCTGATAACTCATCACTTACTGATACCATTCCACCCTATGTGGGAGTTATAACTCGATTGCAAAATGCCACAAAACTGTCTTCTTCAAGTGCCCCATACTCAAAGCCCTCTCTTACAGACCAGGCAACTGACTCTGGTTTAATTTCAGAAGGCAGGACATATCAGTGGTCTTCATCATTAGTGATGGAGAGCTCCTCAGGGGGAGTTGCCTCACCCACAGTTTACTCCAGCAGCCCAACACCAGTGACCAACTCCACACCCACTTTCACCTCAAGGCCGTCTGATGTAGTGTCAGTGTCATCATTACAGTCATCTCTGCCATCTGCCTATGGCACCTCTTCATCTCCAACATCACGAATAATGTCACAAGCACCATCATCATCATCATCATCATCATCATCATCATCATCAGTGGTATTTACACTGTCTCCCATATTTCATTCAGTCCAGACTCCACTTCACTCACCTTCTCACTCATCCTTACCACTTGCATTAAGCCCATCACCATCCTCATCCTCCTCCTCCTCATCTTCATCTTCACCATCATCACCATCAACATCACCATTTTCATCAGTGTTACTGCCACAGTCCCTTGTATCACATTTACTCCAAACACAGTCATTATCCCCATCATCACCGACAACACCACCACCACCATTATCATCATCATCACCTTCATCACTAATCTTTTCATCATCATTGATGAAGCATCTATCAGCATCCTTTTTAATACCAACATCACCGTCAACAGGAACATCAGCCCTGAAATCACCTCAGACATCATCATTAACACCAGCATCGATCATCATTCCATCACCACTACCACTGTTAGCATCATCCGCTTCTGCATCAACACCACCTGCTATCATACCCACACCACTGTCCCCTACATCACCACCACAAACATTACCATTGTCACCATCACAACTTCTATCATTGCCACTGCCAACATCATCATCATCATCATCATTATCATCATCATCACGACTATCATTGTCACAATCATCATCATCATTATCACTGTCGTTGTCTTTGTCAACACCACAACCACCTTCACTATCAGCACCAGCACCATCATCATCATCACCACCAACATCATCATCATCATCACCACCTCCACAGTCATCACCAGTAGTGGTTTATCCTACATTTCAATTGCCCAGTGAGGCATTACGCAGTACTTATCCTCTTGTGGAAACCAGTGAGACTAATTTTCTTGTTACAGAGGAGCCATCAATGGACGACTTCCTCACATCCAGAGAAGCAGGTGTTTTTTCCAAGGTGAACGACTCAGACACATCCCCTCCCCAGATGAGGTTTACAGACTCACCGCCTCCATCCTCTGCACCGGTAACCCCGAAGACCTTAGTGCAGATTACCACCCTGACCCCCACCACAGTAGCTCCAGCCACAACCACTACCACCACCACCCTGGCTACAACCACCACTCAGTCCACCACCACCACAACAAGACCCACTACAACAGAAGCAATGACCACCACTACCACCACCACCACTACCGCAGCACCACCCAGGACATCAGCCCCAGTGCGGCCACCGGCCCGCACCTTGACCATTCAGACGCCCAGAACTACTCCACCCAGGATGACTGCTACCATCCTGACCACGACCACCACTGCAGGGCCACCACCACCCAAGTGTAACATCACCAATCGCATGCTGGTGAAATCAGGTGAGAGTTAATGCAGATGGCATTAAATGAGAGAGGCAAAAAGGCTTATCACTGTTTCAACTATGAATGCAGATTAACATGGAGAAAAAAACAGCTGATTGTTTAACAATAAATTATTTATTTGTTAGACTGTTTTGATGTTGTTTTAATGATAATCACTCGGCTGTCCTTTACTGGTCACTTTTATTCAACACACAGTTCTGACTGTAAAAAATAGATAGATAGAAAGATAGATCAGTAGATAGATCGGTAGATAGCTAGATGGATAGATAGACTCAGTTTAATGTAATCTTTATTTTAGACGCAGAAGATGGTCCATATCATATAAAATGATAAATAAATATTTAAATAAATCTTGATTGATTGACCAATTGGTTGATTTGTTTGATAATTGTATTCTTTATTCTCCTGTCAGTTTTGTCGATTCACCTGAGGAGAAGTCGTCTGGAAAGCATTCTGAAGCAGAACCTACCGAGGGGCTTGGCCCAAGCTTTACGAAAGTCCTTGAATGACAGTGCTCTCCACATACAGGTCAGTTTATAAAAAAATATAGGATAATGGTCATCTTCTAGACCATATCAAGAGAGTTCGTTCCCAAAGGGAACCCATGAAAACCTGGAGTAGCATCTATATGTTTTACCCCTAAGACTTGGAGCAGCATATATGTCACTTTCAATCATTCAAGGCCTGTAACCCATGACTTTCAAAATGTACATCTGAGGATCATGGCTAAGCAAGTCAATCCAAAGACAAGACAAGCTCTAGGCTCTCAAATGTTTTTTTTTTATTATTATTCCATTGCTTCTATCTGCTGCAGAGCCTGAGAAATAAGACATTTAATTCTTTAGATTTTCTGAAATTTAGAGGGTTTTAGAGGGTCTTTTTAGCTGGCATTTTAGGTTACAATGAGTTAACAGTCCATATGGCTATTCGATGTGACGTAAACCTAGCAGACGTAGTTTAGGAATGATATACCTAGAATGTTCAGGCATTGTTTTTTTTTTTTTTTTTTACCATTGAAACGGTCTATAGGAGCTAGACCTTTTCGAGATAAACACAAAAACAAAATAGAAATAGAACATTCAAGTTATTCATTCCCAAACTACTTTTGCTATGTTGAGATAACATACAATGCTAATAATTGAACTCTCTTGAAACGGTGTATAAGAGTCTTTTAGGAACCTGGCAGCTCCTATGACTGTGTCTGTCTTTCACTCTCTCTCTCTCTCTCACACACACACACACACACACAGTATGTCTTTCTGCCTGGAGAAGGTCATGTCAGGTGCCCTTGTTCCAAGAAGAAAGAGTGGGAGTTGGGGGGAGGGAAAAATGCATCTCTCTGAGGGACAGAATTCACACTTCACAGGATAAGGCCACTTACTGTAGATACAGCATGTCGGCTCAGAGTGGAGCCTCTTGAAATACGAAGAGATGCACGGCACTGCGGCAGAAAATCTTATGTGACAGTCACTAGAATACTCAGTTAAGACACCAAAGTGTCTTAATGTCAGACTGCCCTTTTCCCCCAAAACCACTTCCCTCTTCCCTCTCTCTCTCTCTCTCTTTCTCTCTCTCTCTTTCTTTCTTTGTCTCTCTCTTTCTCTTTCTCTATGTGTCTCTTTCCCACTCTTTTTTTCTCTGATTTTCATATCTCCTAGTGCCTTTGTTTCTGTGTGGATAGGAGATCACGTGCCATGAGGGATTGCTTTAACGAGCTGTAATTGAGAAGGGCAGGAACAGCCACACTTAATGACGTGCAATGATAAATTGAGGCTTTGAATTAGTCAGTATTGAATTTGAAATAAATGAGGGTAATGATCTGTCAAATGAATTGGATGGCAAAGCAGTGTAGGGGGAGGGAGGAGCATCACATCCCTCTTCAGTCACCTCAGTGGGTTCACACACTGTCTGGACTTCAGGTTTCGCACCCCCTCAGGTGAACCTGTATCATAGATCGAGACTCATCCATCTAGGCTTATGAAACACAATGCAATGCCATGGTTTTGGCAGATGGATCTTAAGGTTAAAATGATGCTTTGAGATATATACGCTTAGAGATATAAGGTTGTCTGAGGGGAGAGAAGAGATTTGAGCTTTTCCTCTCTCCTTTACAAACTGATCTCATCTCTCTCTCTGTCTCTCTCTCTGTCTTTCTCTCTCTCTTTCTCTCTCTCTCTGTCTCTCTCTCTCTGTCTCTTTATGTCTTTCATTCTCTGTGCAATTTCTACCTACCCATATTTCCATCAGCTCATCAATGAGCCCCTGTTTATACAATATTTGAGTTTGGGATGAGGTTGCATAGATCAATGACATTTTAATTATTTTTTAATTACAGAGAGAAAATTGTAACTGCCTGGACTAATAGAGTCAGAAAAGGCACATTTTGAAGAATGAGACCCAGTAATGACTGAAACCCGGAATGGATTTTAAGCTATTTGCTTTTCTTTTTTCAAATTTCGAATTCACAGAGCTTATAGGTGTGGCAGGTCTAGTCATCTGAAACGAAACCCAATCCCTCAATAACACCATCACCTGGGTAGAGGAGAGTTCTGGGTCTTCAGAGACACAGTAGACACAGTCATGCAAGGCCAGTTCACATCACACCGGAACAAGGCTCGATTGTCGGGGGGTAAATCCTACTGAATCATGGCCCCTCACACACACTGTGGGCTTAGCCTCTGGGCTGTCCATCAGCATTGTCATTCTGGTCACACAATGAAATCGATCTGTTTCCCACACACATACACAAACAAACACACACATAGACATATGCACACACTCACATGCACGCACACACACACACACACACACACACACACACACACACACACACACACACACATACAGACACACACACACAAACACACAGATGTATTGTATTGTGTTCAAATCCTAAGCCAGTAGCTTGTTAGTGAGAGGTTGGTCATAGCCCTCTTCCCATGGCTGAAAGACAGGCCAGGTCTTTTTCTCAGCTATATTTTCACCTTAGTCTTCTTTGTGCTATCCGCCTGTCCTTGGTGTCCTTCACTCCACCCTTTCTGTCTCATCTCTTTCACTTTTGCTCCCCCCCCTCTCTATCTATCTCTCTCTCACTCACTCTTTATCTCTTACTGCCTGCCCTCTGGCTTTCCCGGAGCAGTGTGGAATAACAGCATTGATATCCTGCCGTGTGTCTGTGATTAAGGTCCTGATAGTGCTGTCCACTGGACTGCTGGAACTATTTGTGCGACTCAAGGAAATTGACTTTCTCAGTGGCACGCGCTTTGTATCAGAATGACAAGTGCGAATCGAAAGTCGTTAACAGGCCGGTGAATGATGCTAAACGTCATTTGTGATATTGACTAATATGTTTCCAGAAGACACGAAAACCCCCAAAAATGTCTAATTCCTGTCATTTTTCACAGAATTCATTTAAAAAAGCTGTAATAACGTTTCTATTATTTATCTCGCAATCCATGGATAGTTGGTCCCCTGGTTCTCATGTAATTACATTAATGAAGCTCATGTATAATTGAACTGGAAGCCTGTGCTAACCATGGCTTCACACTTGACTTTTTTTCCAGTTCATTTCATTTCAAATAGAATGTATATTTTAATATTTCGAGTTTTGCATTTCACCTTAAAGGCATACCAGGCAAGATTGCAGTTTTTTTTACCCCCAGAGCTCCCCCTACAGTTAGCGATTAAAAAAAAATAGCAACAACATTGCACTCATTGTACAACAACATTTTTCTCACCAATCCATGTGAAATTGTTGCAAGCCAAAGAATTTGTGCGTTATGTTGACTGACAAGCTGGTAATAAATGTGAGGTTCTGTTTTGTTTTCAGCACCTTGCCATTTCAGATCCTGCAAATGTAGTAACTGTAGAATCTACACTAGAGGCGGCCGAGAGAGCCTTCATTCACCCCGTAGTGACTCATTTACAGTAATCATCTAAGTGACTACAAAGTTGGTTCTGTAATTACCCTAAAAACGTTGCCTGGTGTGCCTTTAAAATGATAATTACAGAGCCAGTTTTGTCCAACAGAAATCCTGGTTATTAGCCTTGGTGCTATTGGGTGGTAAATTGGCGTGTCTTGCGTCTGTTTTGTCACCTCAGGTTGAGAGCCTCTTCACAGTGCCCAATGTGACTGTGGGGTATTATGTTCTCCGTGGGGACATGGTGTACACACCAGCTGCGGTAATGGAGGCGCTCAATGGGTATGGGGTGGAGCGTCTGATGTCTGATGTTCGGCAGTTTGTGCCCTTGGTCCAGGGCATCCCCATCCCAGCCATGCCCTGGACTCCCAATCCAGGCATTGCATTGATGCTAAAGACAGGTCAGGAGCGTTGCGTGTGTGTGAATGTGTGTGTGTGTGTATTTGTGTATGTGTGTCTGTGTGCGTGTGTGTGAGTGAGAGAGAGAGAGAGAGAGAGAGAGAGAGAGAGAGAGAGAGAAAGAGCTGTTCCACTTGTTCAAATCCTGATTTCAGGCTCCCTATCACCCTTCCACATGGGTATTTGTTTGCTTTCTGTGCAGTGCTTCGATTTGTGAGCGCAGAAGATGACCTGCAGTCCTGCCGTTTCTCTCAGATGATGGAGCAGCGTCTGGAGAAGGCCTTCGCAGAGGCAGAGGCCAAAGTGCTTCATTCTCAGAGCAGTCTGTCTGTGCAGGTACAGCAATTTGTGTTGTTATTTATCCACTATACATGCACTAAAGAGCAGTGGCAGCGGTCAATGTGTTAATGCGCTGCAGGAGAGAACAATTTTAAAGTGTATATTTTGGGGGACTTTTTGCCCATTATTCAGACAGAATTACTGAAGCAATAGAAAGAGAGAGAGAGAGAGAGATAGAGATTGGGTTAGGTCGAGAAATGACTGTGGGCTGGATTTAAAACCGGATTCCTTTGGGCGTTTGAACCCAGGTGTGTTATAAACATAGCAGTCACATGTGCCCTGCCACAGCACCCCTGGTAAAGAATAATTTAATTTCCTCAATTGCATCAACTCATTTTTATGTTTCATATTTGCTGTATATGTGTTTGGGCTCTGGAAAGGATCTCTCATGTCTTTACCACAGTTACATTAGAATACCATAAAGGGATTCGAGGAACACAAAATGGATTTCCATAATGTTTGTGTTTGGTAGAAGGCTATTTCTTGTTGAGCTGCTCATATATGAATCCACTGATCCACTGTTTTCCTAGGCTAGGACCAATCCTTTTTTATTATATAAACCACGCTTACTTCCTTCTTTACGTATCTTGCTTATTCAGCATCTTACCTTCTCCCTCTTCTCCTCCTCTTCCTTTCCCATCATTATTGAGACTTATAGGGGCTTCTGCTTGAATTATGCAGGACATTTTCTGCACGATACTTCAGTTCAAAGTTACCATGTTTGCTCAGGCCTTGCTTTTCAAAATGCTGCGACCTCTTACTGTTAGCTGACATCTCAGCTGCGAGTGACTGACATCTGCTGTCTGTTTATATTGAGATGCCTCAAATTGGCATCAGACAGCAACCTGCTGCATGCTGTTATAGTCCAATTGTGGCATCTTCAGCCATTCTGAAACTGCTTTGTAGTCATGTCACTGATGAGGCAAACAAAAGAAGCCACTTATAATTGGCAGCTCATTATGCCCCCCTGGGTGCATCGCTCATCATGTTTGTAAATAAAATTTGCATCTCAACCTCAGATAAAATTTGATTGTGTTCTGGGACATAGTGCTTATGTTTTAATAATAAGACCAGCGAGTTACGATGTAGCCTGTGTTATTGCCGTGTTTGATGTAATCCCAGACTGAATTTACAGTTGGCTAGAGTAGATGAGTTTATCAAAGTTCAAAGTAAAGGTTCTTTCAACCATTCAAAAATACATTCTCGTCTCTTCTCTCTTCTGCCTTTCTTTCGTTCATTGTATCATTCTTTCTTTTCTTTCTTCCCTCTCCTTCTTCAGATCCTGAGTGCATCGCAGTCTGCTGGATCTCCTGCCGTCACCCTTGTCTATGTGGTGTGGAATGGTAGTGTGGCTCTGAATGGCACTGTGGCCAGCAGCCTCCTGAGCCAGCTGACGGCCGAGCTGGTGGGCTACTTTCTTTTCTACCCCCCTCTCATCACTGCGGAGCGTAAGTGTCATGGGCTTTTGGATGTCCTTCTTTCCCCATAGCTATTTCTGCCAAGAGAAAGTCCATACTTAAGTTTCCTTTCTGTTTCACAGACAGGGCCAAGTTATACGCATTACTGTGTTTTTTTCTATTGCAAACAAGCTTTTGTCTGACCTGTAGACTCATTTTCAAAACTCTAAATACAGTTAGCACACCATCGGCCTGTTGTAGTCATACAGTTGACACATTTCTTGCTGTTTTCACACTGTATGCAGTCAATGAATGCATTTCTACAGTGTTTACATTTTCTTTACATACAGGATCACCCCAACACCAAAATTATGTATCTTTTATATCTTATTGCGAATGCTTACACACAGCGTGCCAGTAATGGAAAGCTAATGTCCAAAGCCTTAAACACAGCACAAAATGCCTAGTTCAGCAATACAGTTTTTCTTGATTGCTTTGATGCAGTCATCACTTCAGAATGCACATTTTCAAATCAGTTAACGCAAAGACCTAAATAGGAACACTCAGCCCAAAATCACACATTTTGTATGCAAAAGTATTTTTTTTCCAAACAACACAATTAGTGATCTGAGCAGTGAGTACTCTTAGTCAAACACAAAAGAGGACAAAACGCAAAACTTTGCTTTCAAAATAAGGAGATCATGCCTTACGTTTTCCTGTCTTTGCCATTTACCTAGTTATTGAATGTGTGAAAAAGAACCCGAATGTTACATGATTTTTATTATTTCCTCTTACACCTACAGTAAAGTAACTGTCATTCACATGCAAGACCCATAATAAGCACCTAGGCAAATATACTGTACAGTACAGTGAACTTTATTTACTGATGTAACTTTCCTATTTTCATTTACCTTCCTTTTTCATCAAAACACTTTCACAATTAATCTACATGCTGTTGGTCACAGTGACATTTATGATGTCTGCAGACAGTCTCTTTTTGGCTGTGAATAGTTTGTTTCCAGTTGTTCAAGCTAGTAATTCAGTGGGGTTTGTGAACTTTCTAAGAAAGCTGTGTTAAATGTTTTGAAAAAATGTATGAAAAATGTGTGAAAACAATGAAAACGGGTTAACGCAATTGGATGTGCTTGGTTCTGCTGTGCTAAGAAAGTGATGAAGATCAATTCATACATGGATTCAGTTTCATTAAGCACTTCTTAGCAATCAGGAAAAACTACAAAGACATTTGGGACAGGTGTTAACAACAGACTGAGGTTTTGTGGTATTTGGAGTTTTGAAAAAATCAAGTACAGGCCGGACAAAAGCAGGTTAGCAGCTGGAAAGAACTGTAAGCTTAGGCATCTAACAATTCCTGAAGAATTTCTATGGAACATTCATTATCTAATGTAAAATGGCTGGCTCATTTTTCATACATCACTAAACACTCACACAAATAAAATTGGTAAAGTAAACGGAAAGCGTAAAGCACACTGTAAAGGAAATGGAAGCTGGGTTTTGAAGTCAATGTAGTCCATGAAGTCATGGATTTGAAATACATGAAAATGAATGTAGTTTCAGAAATGCCATGACTTGTTAGTATTTTAAAACTTAGTGTACTGTGACTGACTATTTATGCACTGTGTAAAGAAAACACATGCTAGAATTGTTTGATTTTGAGCAAGATTGTCTGTGTTTTGGTGGCGTGTATAGAGATAAGTTTTTAGCATCTTGAAATGTAAACTTCAGTGTGTTTTAGACTAATGTGTTTTGATGAGAAAACTAATATGGCTAATTGTGTGATGTTGGTGTTTTGTTGTGTTAAGAGAAAGAATAGGTTTAGGTTTAGGTTTAGGTATAGGTTAGTGCCTGTTAGCGACTTTTTGCATTGGCCACCGTGGGTTTTCCACTTAGAATTTAAAAACTCTAGCTTAACTCTTGATGGTTTGCTAGTTTGGTTACAGGTTTGGTTTAGGTTTACCATGTTCTGTCAGATGAATTGTTTACAGTTCCTAGCTTTTGTTAAGCTCAGATGTCATATTCAGGTTTAGATGTATTTATGTATTCTGTGTTGGCATGCTTATGGTACAGACAGAGGGCTCTTGGGCTGCGGTGAGTCAAGTTGACAAAATTCAGGCTCTGATTCAGCTCACGCTCTC
This sequence comes from Tenualosa ilisha, assembly GCA_015244755.2. Classification (NCBI taxonomy): domain Eukaryota; kingdom Metazoa; phylum Chordata; class Actinopteri; order Clupeiformes; family Clupeidae; genus Tenualosa; species Tenualosa ilisha. The sequence continues at coordinate 9,346,300 of PYXC01000629.1, forward strand.
CTCTCTGGTCCCATCTGTTGGAGTGTAACAGATATGCGGCACACTTCTGTTGTGTAAGTGGATTAGACAGACAGCATCTGCGGCATAATGCCTTGGCTTTGCACTGCCATTCAAAGCAGAGGGAGAACAAGATTGTTTTAACAAGCTCTGCAAGAACGAACGAATAGAGTGAATGGATGAATGAATGAAAGAAGGAGGGAAGGATGGGGAAGGAATGGAAGTGGGAGGGGAGAGTTGGAGTAGTGACACACTTTTGGGATTTTATTTATAGACGTCAGCCAAGTCAAGCATGGTGGAGATGTCTTGCTGTCAGAGGAATTGAAAGTAATGATGTTCGTTTGAGTTGGATCAGAAAGACCAAATGACTGAACAGATATTTTTTGAAGCATCCTGCGGAGAGACAAACCGCTGTGCTAGGTTTGTTCACAAAATGAGTGATTCTAATCATCCAGTCATTAGGTTTTGAGGTCTGATTATGACGTCCTGCTTCACTGGGAGGATACCCTTAACTCCAAAACCATAACAAGGCTGTTTTAGCAGAGGCTGTGCAATGAAAACATGAAATAGAATCTGACAGGGAAGCCTTGGGGGTAGTGCCTTGAGCAAAGGAAGGAAAGAGAGAAAGAGAGGTAAAAAGAAAGAGAGAGAGGTAAAGAGAGAGAAGGATGTCCAGAACTTGGGCCTAAACAAGGGCAGACCTGAAAAGAGTGAGTCGTCATCCTGTCAGATAGAATCCCCTAACTAGATATCTAAGACAGAAAATGCGGATTTGGTAAAAAAAAAAAAGAAGAAAAATCTCACCTGGGTCATTCAATCTCACCTCCATTTCAACCCGGAATTGTACAAAACAATAATCCGTCACCTCTGTTGGGATTTGCACAACCGCTCCAGTATTTCAAGCTTCAGATGTTTGTCTTCTCGTCTTTCATTAGCTTACCCCAAATACAAATCACACTAATTGCATGTAAATGAGTGTTTCTTTTCAACTCTCCTAATTTACTATGAATGAATCGTCAGACTTTGAGAACACAGCCCCTGGGGAATTAGGCTGGGGAGGGGAGAGTTGTCATCTTTGCCTTGTGTGTTTGGTGCCATCCACAACGTCACAGCCCTCCTGGGAGATCCAGGAGGAGGCTCCTAGCTCACTGTAAGCTGGCATTGACTCAAATGGCACATCAAAGCCAATTAGGCTTGTAAATAATGAACACTATGAGGCTCGCTGCTGTCTGTGAGACAATGGCAGGACTCCTCAGGCTCTCTCCGGTCCCAACACAGGATGCTGGCATCGTCTCAGAATAAAATAACACACCTGTCCTTCCCTTCACCCAGAGTTGCTCAGACTTCTTAGTCCTATGTACTAATGTGCATGTAGCAAATCAAGGACCATTTCCTGCTATTGAAATCCACCTTGCCTGTGTGTTGCTACAATGTATCTATGCCACAAAAATGCAGTTGGTCCACGTGTAGGAGTCTGTTTATCTGTTTAAGGCTAACATAATTTCATACTAGGTCAGACAAAAGGGCATTTCACAGGCAAATTTTATATCTTAATATTTAAATATTTAATTATATGAGTGAGATAGTTGTACAAGTACCAGAGAAGTTACAGCTCTGACCACCAACTGACACTTCACACATCCCTGAAATAATGTGAGCTTATGTTTTTCCTAACTATTCAACATCTTGGGATGATCAACACGTTAGGAGACTTTACAAAGGCTTTTATTTGGTGCAACATGAGTGCTTCACACTCGGAGGTCAAATTCTCGTCAGAGTTGGACTGATGAGCTACCATGTTGTACATGGTAGCTCATCTAAGCGCTTGACTGTGAATACAGCGGGAAAGAAGCCTCTGCGGCTGTATTGCTTAATGGGGGTCTGTGGAGGTGAATTGGAATGGGTTAGACTGTGCTGTCTAAGGCTCCTCTCATTTCATACTCCACTGCTACAGTGTGGCTCGCAGACATGCGGCGTGCCAGCTCTGCTAATCAGACTGCACACGTGTAATTGAGCAGGGGCTTTCATTATGGAGCGCTGGTAAGATGGAGAAGTCTTACACTGGTATGTGTGTGTATGTGTGTGTGTTTGTAATTCCTGGCTTTGAAGTCGCAGAATTAAACATGAAATCCCTGTATCCATTGGTGATCTTACTTTGCTTCAACCTGCAATCTCTCTCCTACTCTCTCTCTCTTTCTCTCTCTCTGTCTCTGTCTCTCTTTCTCTATCTCTCTCTCTGTCTCTGTCCAATACAGCATTGGAGTACCACAATCTCAACACGTCTGCAGCAACAAGGGACTACTGGGTAATCACAGGTAACTTTAACATCCGTCGTCCCATTGGTGTTACTGCAAAGGCTTGGATTGGTATGCACTGACTTGATTTACGGCGAAAATGAAATCTTTATGTCTGTGTTTAGGACATTACTATGTAAAGTGATGGTCCATGTTCAGCCCAAAATATGGCTTGTGACGGGTAGTCAATCCTGTTGGAGACAGGCAACTGTGTCATGGGTGCTATTCATTTCCTCTTAGTCCCTGGGACTGTAAATACACCTGGGCCGTGTGGAAACAGACTAGCTCTCTGAGGGGATAGGGGCCCATCAACATGATCATATTTCAGCTCTCTCCCTAAAACACATGCACAGCACACACACACACACACACACACACACACACACACACACACTTATAGATACATACTCACATAGAATACATACTGAAAGACATGCACAAGCACTCATAAATAAACCCAGACACGCACATACATACATACACTGACATGTGCGCACACACACACACACACACACACACACATACTTAGATGCCTGGAAGAGAGAGCGGGAGTAGCATCAAGGTCAGTCCAGAGCATGATGGAATTAACTTCAGCCCCAGTGTAAGAGATAAATAGCCTAGCTATATGCTTTCATCATGTCCTCAGCTCTCTGTCCACTCCCTCCATTTCTCTCTCTCTCTCTCTGTCTCTCTCTCTCTCCCACTCTCTCTCTCTCAGTCTGTCTCTTTTTCTCCCTCACATTTGATATAGGTCTTTGTGTCTCTGTGCTAATGGAGATCAAAAGCAACTATGTTCACATTGTAGCGGTTTGTGATGAATGCTGAAGTGCCAGAGTGTGTGAATCACTACTTATTGGACCAATTATCAAGTAACAAATGATCTCATACTTCACCACAGGTTATAATACTAATAATTCTCTGTTGTAAAAGTGAAAAGTACATTCCTTTTGTCATTCCAAAAGTTTTATATTTCAAAGGGTCCTGCAGTGGTGTATATATACAAAAAAACCCAGCCCCTCTAGTAGAGGCCTGTGCTGACAGCCATGCGGCCACTCTTGGAGCCGTATCGGCTGGCACTGGGGTGTGCCCAGCCCAGCTGGGATGACTCACCAGACACACACACTCTCGCTCCTGGACAGGCTGTGCAAAGCGGCCCAGTCTCATTAATCTCCCTCTAGCACCAGCAATCAGAGAATCTGATGAAGTTACCAACCTCGCAGGACCTCTCGGGCACTGCAGGCTGAGGTGTGTGTGTGTGTGTGTGTGTGTGTGTGTGTGTGTGTGTGTGTGTGATGGAGTGGTTAGACATAACGGAGAAATTCATTTACCATCCATGAGTCCTGGAATATTTATTGTGTGCTGCTGCTTAGGGGCAAAGACATTTATATGCTGTTAGTTTGTTGACTCAATTAATGTAATATTTTTCAGCCAAAAAATACAATGTCGACCTGAGTTAAAATTTGTCAAAAGCCTGAGGAGAACGCTCATTTGATTTTTTTTATTTACTCCCCTCTCAATTCAGTGATTCATAAATTGTTACTGAAAGAGGAAGGGTGATGCATTTGTTAGTTTATGCATTTCAGTATTTTATGTCCCTCATGTTGCGTTGCCAAACAGTCCCTGGTGTTAGTGATGTGGCTGGCGTGGGTAGGGAGAATGACTGATGAGATGGCTGAGGGCTTGTGTGTGTGTGTGTGTGTGTGTGTGTGTGTGTGCAGTCATTCAGGATGTGGATAACTCATCTCTGGAGGGCCAGTACCAGAGCTTTGCCAGTCTAATGGAGCAGCGTCTGGCCGAGCTCTTTGTGGCTGCGCATCAGCAGGGTGGCCGCTTCCGCCGAGCAGCCACCGTGGGCAGCTACACGGTGCAAGTAAGTCATCATCTGTGTGTGTGTGTGTGTGTGTGTGTGTGTGTGAGAGAGAGAGACAGAGAGAGAGATGATATGATACAAGTGGATCACCATTTCACCATAAACATACAGAATATAGAATATAGAATTGATGTCAGAAACATTTTTATTTTTTTATTATTTTTTAATTTTTAATTTTTATTTGCTCTTATAAAAAGACAGTGCAGCTATAGTGTAAAGACCCCTATAGATAATAATTTATTTTTTCTGATTTAGAATGACTGATGACAGGACAAATGCAGTGATGTCAGGTCAAATGGCTTCTATCCAGTTGACCTATTCAGGGAAATTATATCATAAGCATAACATATGATGTTATACACTTGTATTAAAAGCAGTTTTAGCATTTTGGCCATAGGGGTGCTGCAGTTTTAGCCAAAACTAAGTTTACAAGTGACTCATCATTTTCTACTAAACTGTCCCCGTTTGTTTGCGTTGATTCAGATGGTCAGCATGAGGCGTGTCACTGGGCCGAAGAACCCCGCAGAGCTGACCTACTATGTGCAGATGAATGGCGTACCATTGACCGGCACCTCGGCTGCCAAGGTGCTGAACACGGTGGACTCGCAGACCATGGCGCTCACCCTGGGCTACTTCGTGCAGCTGCAGGCCGAACGTACGTGATGTGACATATGGCGTGGTGCGGTGTGGCTTGGCATGACATGACATGACATGACATGGCCTTTTCTCTGGTCATTGTAAATTGAATGTTAAATGCCAGCAGAGTCCACTTTGTGCAGATCTGAGACAGAGTCTTTTTTGGGTAAAAACAAAAAAAATGGCAGGCATTTCTGGGCCAGGTCGCAGGGTCGGAGGAATAGTGCCGCAGGGAAGGCTGTTCCACTGCATGGGGTGGCAGTGGTTGGGTATAAGCATACAGGGGTTTCACCAGACTAGCAATGCAGCACTAGAGAACATGCAGTATCATTCCTCTGATGTACAGAGGCAAGAAAGGAAAAGAGGGTTACATAGACAGATGGGGGAAATGAGAGAGAGAGAGAGAGAGAGAGAGAGAGATGGAGAAAGGGATAGAAAAAGTGGGTGTTATTCTGTGTGTGTGTGTGCGCGTGTGTATTTGTATGTTTGTGTGTGTGTGTGTGTTTATATGTTTGTGTGCATTGTGTGTATGTGTTTTTGTATGTTTGTGTGTTTGTGTGTGTGTTTGTGTGTGTGTTTGTGTGCGTGCTTGTGTGTGTGGTGTGTGTGTGTATGTATGTGTGCGTGTGTTTGTGTGTGTTTGTGTCAGGGAAAGGGAGGGGGGTGCAGAAACTGAGGAAACAGCTGTAGTACTCATGTTTGGTAAAGCAGCCTGAGACTGTGAGACTATCAGATCACATACACACACACACACACACACACACACACACACACACACACACACACACACACAGCAGCTCCAGGCAGCACACACTGGGGGTGCGGCACAGTGATGTTCCCTTTGTGCATGTAGAGCATGTACTACTAATCAGGCAGCCATGTGTGTAAAAGCAGTCTTCATTCTCTCGCTTTTTTAAACACGCTCATGCACACACACACACACACACATACGCGCGCGCACACACACTCTCTCCCTCTCTCTCTCTCTCTTTGTCTTACATAGGCTCTCTGTCTCTCAGACACACACACAGTTACACACACACACACACACATACACACACACACAGACACACACTCACACACAATACATACACACACAGTTACACACACACACACACACACAACACACACACACACACACACACACACACACATAGAGACACACACGCACACACACACAGCTTATGAAAGTAAATAGGCCACCACAAGAGACTACTCATGATAATACAGCAGATTTTTAATTGAAGCAGGTATAGTAATGCCTCATTTTGAGCTCATTTTGCTTCCCCTGGTAAGGGATGCCATACGGTTATTGGAATGAGGATAATGCTTGCCTAGCCCAAGGTTGAAGTTTTTCTTGATTGCTAAGAGGCGCTTAATGAAACTGGGATCCACTTGATCTGCATCCTCACTTTCATAGCACAGCAGATCCAAGCACATCCAACTGTGTTAACCGTTTTCATTGATTTCACACATTTTCACATAGTTTTTCGATACATTTACAGTTTTTTTTGATAGCTTTGATGCAGCCATCACTTCAGAATCCACATTTTCAAATCGGTTAACGCAAAGGCCTAAACAGAAGCACTCTGCCCAAAATCACACATTTTGACGGTGACAAAACATTTAAAACAAAAGCATTTTTTCCTTCAAACAACACAATCATTGGTCAAAATAAGGTTTTGCTATGTCTGTGCCATTTACCTGGTTACTGAATGTGTGAAAAAGAACCAGAATGTTACAACATACATTTTATTCTTTCCTCCTAAACTTAAAGTAACTGTCATTGATATGCAAGACCCATAATAAGCTCCTAGGCAAATATACTGTACAAAACAGTGCCCTTCATATACTGAAGTAACTTTTTTAGAAAGTTACAGTTGTAGAAAGTTCCCAAATTCCACTGAACTTACTAGCTTGAACAACTGGAAAGAATCTATTCACAGCCAAAAAGAGATTGTCTGCAGACATAAGAATTATGAATGTCACTGTGTAAATCTTTTCCTCTATAATTCTTAAATCAACAATCATTCTTCATGCATATTAGATACCACCTTTGCTGTTTGCTATTTGCACGGGTGGGTCAAAGAGGCCAACAGCATATAGAGTAATTGTAAAAGTATCCTTTTTTTGATAAAAAAGGAAGGTCAATGAAAATTGGAAAGTCTAATTGGTCTTGCATGTCAATGATAGTTACCTTTACTGTAAGTGTAGAACGAAAGAATAAAAATGATATTCTAATGTTCTGGTTCTTTTTCACACATTCCAGAATGCACCTAAGGCAGAATCAGCTTATTTTGAAAGCATGTAAAGTTTTACATTTTGGCCTCCTTTGTGTTATGATTGACTGAGAGTACTCACTGATTGTGTTATTTGAAGGAAAAAATTGCTTTTGCTGCATGTTTTAAATGTTTTGTCAAAAGAGGCTTTTGCGTACAATGTGATTTTGGGCAGAGTTCTCCTATTTAGGCCTTTGTGTTAACTGATTTGAAAATGTGAATTCCAAAGTGATGACTGCATCAAAGTAATCAAGAAAATCTGTAAAATGGATAGAATAGGGTGATACAGTATTTCTGCAGATTTGTTTGCATTTTCATTTTTTTTCCCAACAAAACAGATTGTTTGTATTTTGCCCTTCTTTTCCCAAGAAAGTGAGTTCAGCTGAAGGGCAGATAATAAAGTTGTAAAAGACAGTTAAGGTGAACTGTGCAGTGACTTTGTTTGGATGGAAATGTACTCCCTGTCAGGATTCAATTTAATATTGAATTTGGATGCAAACAAGTATGTCTGGGTCCCTTTTTTAAAAAAAAATGCTCATTTGCTTTCCTGTCCTTCCCCCAAATCTTGCAGCTGTGGTAAAGAACCCACCCAGCAACCTGTGGATTATTGCCGCAGTGTTGGCCCCCATTGGCGTTGTGACCGTCATCATCATAATTATCACAGCTGTACTCTGCCGCAAAAACAAGAGCGACTTCAAGACTGACTCCATCGGCAACCTGAACCCCCGCGCAAAGGTATTCTGCTAGTGATTTGACAAGCCTCCCCGACACACTCCTCCATCTGATTGACCTGCACCTCATCGACACTAATACTTTCCCATACTGTTATTCTCCAAAACCATAGATATTATATAGGAACCTAGATACCCCATTCTCCATCGAGTTTCATGTATTTTCTGGACACCAATGCGGTATCTAGGATACTATATATAAATCTATGTCCAAAACCATCCATCTCTTCCTTACTTACCATCTGTGCTCCGAGTGTCTTGCCTGTTAAGTGCTCCAGACGTCTTGTGTATCCACCTTTTTGCCCCATATTGTATAGAATGGGTTTGTCCTGTTCTGCCCTAGAGTCTTTTGGTTCTGGTCATGACATGATCTGACACGTGCATCTTCAGTTTCTTGTGCACCATCTTTAATCTGCAGTATCTTTGGCTGTATAATTTGCCATCCTCACAGATCTTCTTCTTCACTGTGTTGCGTTTGCGTCTCGTGGTGCTAACGTGCTTAATGCTCTTAATGTTTCTCCCATCTGCTGTAGAGTGCTTACCGGAGGGATGCTGGGTATTATATTCAGGTAGCTATTCAATTATTTACATTTCCTCAGTGGCTAGCTTGCTGGGCACTGTCTGGTTTGCATGTGTTATCCTCCTTGGATGGTGGTGATGACCTCGGTTGGGTATAACATAAGTGAATTTTAATCACTTTCCGCCTCTACTTATATGTGTTGGCTTTTGGTTATATTTATATATCTCTGGGTCTGCCAGACGGTCTCAGGTGGGGGGAATATTCTTCATGTCAGGGTAAGTATGCTGGAAAGCTACCGGAGAGTTTACTTTTATCTCAACACATCTACAGACTGTCTCACACACACGGCGAAACACAAACACACGCTCAGCGTGTATCTAAATGTGGGTGGAAGCAGGAGCAATGTGTACCCCTCAAGAACAAGGTCAGATAATCTCTGAAGGTTTCTGCAAAAGTAGGCTAGCAGGACTACCGCACTGCTTTAGTAGTGCATGGACGGTGCTTGGATTTCTTACCACTTTAACACCACACATGCTCTTGTGATATAGTTCTAAGCTAACGTTATGTCTGTTGTTGGCTATGGAACGCAGAGCACCCTGAATTGCTGAACATTTTTGATATGATGGTTTAGACTCCCCCATTGCTCCCCCAGTTCTGTCCTCAGCTCTCTGTTCTGACCTAGTTTGTCACAGACTGCGATTTGGCCTATAATTTCACTGCGGTCCGTATCGACTGATAAGATTACTTTCTCTCCGTACAGAGACATGAAAAGCACTTTTGTACAGTGAATTCATCTCAAAGTAAAACCTAATATGCATGCACTGGCATGACTGCACATTCGCGTAATATGAATGAATGTGTTTGCATTGATCAAAAATCATATTTGGATTTCATCCAGCCGATGATCAAAGACTAGCCATGTCGTGTTTACATATAGCATTTTGTTCATGCCAAAAGCCTTTAGTGCATCTGGCTCGGCACATAGGAATTGGACATGCATTGAAAGTGGCATATCTTATTGAACCGCACGTTTGCAAGAAAGCTGAGGTTATTCAAGAGATACTGTCATATCAAGAGTGCCAGGTCTTATTACAGCAGCCAAAATGATTCCCTGCTTCCGTGGGCAGTGAGCCTTTTTCTCTGACCGTGCTCCGAGTGAGTCACAGCGCAGCCTTTCAGATGATCACATAGACAAATGGTGTGAGCTGATTCATATTCGCCATGGAACTAAAAACATACGGCACTTGATTGTGTTTTTTTTTGTCCACCGAACACTCTCTCTCTTTTTGTAGTTTCCTCCTTTCACTTGTCTTCATATTGGGCCCAAGAGTGGCCATGCAGGTGTATAAACGGGAATGCACACGCTGCTCTGGTCAGTGGTGTAAAAAAAATGCAGTTGTTAGTTTTTAAAGCAGCGAAAGCTTAACCATCCTTCCCCCAGCTCAGCCATCACGGAGGGAGTGGTCACCCAGGGGGTCATAACTTTCTCTAATGACCATAAAGCTGAAGGTTAATTTAATGTTCCTTGAAGCAGCCATCAGCTTCTGCCAATGCTTTTTAGCCCTGTGCACACAGACCCTGCCACACTTTCCCTCCCTCTTTTTCGCTCTCTTTCCCTCTCTCTCTCTCTCTCTCTCTCTCTCTCTCTCTCTCTCTCTCCATCTGTGTGTGCAAGAAAGGACAGGCTGTGTATTTTTAAATCCAGCCAAGGTGCATGCCTGGCGGTCAAGAGGAGCTGCCCTTGTGACACTGCCTTTGATGCTCTGCAAATCAGGAAGCAAATTTTGGTGTGGTGGTTATATTATTGTTATGGTACTAGGGAGATAGCGGACTGACGCTTGGCCCAAGCTCCAGGCTGTTTTGATCCAATTTCACATATCTGTGCCTCTCCTGTAGCAGCTTCCACAGAAATGGGCGTCTCTGTCTGACGCGTGATGTATGGAGAGAGCTTCATCTGCACAGATGGTGATCATCAAAAAACCTGGCCTTCATGTCTCTGTTCAGCAATCTGTAACACCTCTGAATAATGTGTGTATGCCTGTGTGTGTTGTGTGTGCGTGTGTGTGTATTTACGTGGATGTGGTGTGTGTGCTGGTGTGCATAAGTGTTTATGTGTTTTTGCACATATCGATTTCACCACAACATGGCCATAAAGAAAATCAGTGAAGTGTGACTGACAGCTAGCAGGAGCCTTGAATCGTACAAGATATTTTTGTGCTTGTGATTTCTGTGTGTGTATGTGCGTTTGTGTGTATTCTTGTTTTTGTTTTTGTCTTTGTGTGCTTTTGGTTAGTACCAGTAGCAAATATCTGTGTAATAAATACACGTGTATTTATTTTCTCTGAAAACACAGTTGCAGTTGCTGCTGTTGCCGTTCAGTTCTTTATTACTTGATTAGAATCTCTGTTGTCAAGTGAGAGAGAAAGATTAGGTAGCTTGTATTGTTTTTTTTAACTTGACAGCAAAATAATAGAAAAAACACCTCAATGTTATTACAATAGGAACGGTCCGGTACTGTCAACACCATAAAATGAACTGTGCAGATTTTGTTTAAAGGTCATTGAAGTGGTTTGAAATGTTTCAGTGAATTTTATGAAACAGAACCCATAAATATATCAGAGCAACACATCTCAGCAGACACACACTTTTTTGTGTAAACTGTGTATCAAGCAAAGAAGCCTGCTACAAGCTATGTAGATAGATAACTGCTAACCTGTTATCTACAGAACAAATTAATATGTGAACACTTTTTTTTCACCCCCAGAGATGACACTGTTGTTTGTATTAACAAACAGAGCTTTGACATGGTTATTTAGTCATTTCTCATTTTTGTTGACTCATCCTTTAGGTAGATGTATCACTTATTTAAAAACATCAAACATTAAACATGTAATGTCAAGTACTTAGTTTTGATTTGTCATCAAGTTAAATAAACTCACTTTGATGTGTATGGTGTTATCCTTACCTCAACAGCCAGTCCAGGGATTTGACTATGCCAAACAACACCTTGGCCAGCAGGGTGGCGATGAGGAGACTTTGCCTGTCACCCAAGAGACCAAGGTCTTGCCTCTGCCCATCAGAGATGCACCCCTGTCTCTGGAGAAAGTCATCCATCCAGATACCAGCAGCACCAAGAAGACCTTGTCCAGTGAACTCAGGAAAAGGTAGGAAAGTGTAAAGCAGGAAAAATAGTAAATAGATGCTGTGTGGAAGACAGTATAATAAAGGTAGCCATGAAAGTCTAATGTGTTTTTGAATCCCCCGCATAATAAGAGCAGCTAATTCACTAATGGTAGAGGAAGGGAATCAATAGGCCCGAGAGTTTTGCATACGGTACAGAAGGTAGACCACTCTCCTTCTGAAGGTCCCTGAAGGATCACAGCAGTCAGATGAGATCATGGCAATATCCATTCGGGACTATTATCAGTGCTGTCCCGTCAGCATAATAGACCCGACGCAGTGCGCGACCTTGAACTTTTCCTCATCCAAAACACAGCACTGAAACTCATTAGACTTTATCAGCGGTCCAGGACTGTACTGGTTCTCATTTAACGACCAAGATGACCTCATGTAAATGTGCCCCTGTGGTGGAAACCAAGCTTTCGTTCCACATTAAAGATCCCACTGATTTCTCTGTGATTGGTATTCCATGTCACCTGGGCTCCCAGCTTGATGCCTTGTGAGGGACACTTACTGCAGGCTAAATCAGCCCGAGGTGACTTTAAGAGACAGCTTTAAGAGATCATAGGAGAAAGGCAGCTGTTCTGCTTTACACTGTATAGGACAGCTCTTGTGGGAGTCTTAACACCAACTCTGCCTTTCTGTCCCTCTGTTAGTGTATCTGCCTTCCATGCACATAGACCGGTATAATGCAGACCACCTCGACCATGCCTTACTGTGCTTCCACTTACAGCACTGTGTTCATTTAAATCTAAAGCATCGGCTCCAGGAGCTGACCATTCACAATTCCTGTAGCTGAATTTAGAAGCCATGATATACTGTATCTATGGGTCTGACTTTTAGTGCAAATAATTGTTGTCATTTAGTCAGAGAGAAAGAAAGAGAGAAGGAGAGAAAAAAGGCAGAGAGAGCATTTAGTGCGAGAGCAAAGAAGAAAGAGAAGGTGAAAGACTTACTGTATGCTGAGTGCTAAGTGCTTCTATGCTAGAAGGTGAGGTCTGCTTCTGTGAGTGCCAACAGTGATTCAGCTTATCTTTTTTCCTGCAAATGTAAGGATTCTGTCTCCTTGCTGTCTTGAAAACCCCATTTCCTTTCATGTCACTAGATAAAAGAGGTTCATAATATGGCATCTGCCTTTTTGTTCTAAAATATGTGATGGTTAAAATGCTAATGCCTACGCTTGCATAGGGAAAACCTATATTGTGGATTTTGGAATATTGCAGTTTAAGGACTTATAAATACTTTCCCCATATTTTCCAATTTTTTGAACAGTTTAAATTGAATTGCTTTGGGTGATTAGGCAGATCTCCCTGCCCATCTCTCTCTCTCACTCACACACACACACACACACACACACACACACACACACACACACACACACACACACACACACACACACACAGGCAAATGTTAATTGCCTGTGGCCTGAGAGCATAAATGAATATGGTAATAGAAACTCCTTTTCACTCCTATCCTCCTGCCTATTATTTTGTTCCGAGACTCCCCTCTTTACTTTACCATGGGATCTCTTTGTCATCAGAGGATGTGTAAAGTGAAGATGGGCTGTAAAATCAGTGAAGCCTGAAGATCTAGCGAGACCCAGAGCTATCAGTGTCTTTCTCTATTCACACGCTCCTGATTTAAGAGGATGGTTTTATAACTCCTCTCTACAGCTCACAGAATGCACATTTCATTTCTGGATCTAGCCTTGTGTACTTACTCACAGGACACGTTATGCAACACAGTTCACAAACCATTTCATTTTGCAGGAAGAAGTTATGTTTTTGCAGTTTGTAGAAGCTTGAGTTTGAATATCATTTTGATAGATTATTCTGAGCAGTCTGATCAGTCACCAGTTGCAATGTGGATGCGTGCCCTGCTTACAACTGATAGCTTTCAAGTAGTGGTTCTTATTACCTAAACAGTTTTGAATTCATTCTTGAGTTTTGGTTTGAATATTTCTTCAATGTTATTTACATCATCATTATGGCAATTCTATGTTAGCATTGCCAATGAGTATCATGCTATATGTAGGATTAACATGTAATCATAAGTGCAAACAGCGATAGTTGGCATTCCTTTTAATCTGTGCTCAGCTGTTATTATTTTAGTCCACAACCAAAGCCTCAAAACATTTGAGTTTATTTCACAGCATTTTGTCACTCTCCGGGTGTCCAAACAACCTTTTAGCAGGGAGCAGAATGCCGGTTTGGGAGTGTTTGCCCTTTTGCACTGCTGGAAAAGCTCCATGTGTTTAAACCCTTCTGCTTTAGAGGGAAGCCAAGGTGCCTGAACTGGCCGGCATGCCCTGCAGCGTGTAAGAAATGAGCGAACAGGTCTGCTGTGTTTGTACAGTGACAGCTCATGTCAGACTTCCAGATTCACTGTCCCAGAATCAGTGCCGTTGACAGGTCGAGGAGTTAAGAGTCATTTAAGATGAAGCCAGAGGCAGATGAGAGGTCTGTCGAAGTGACATTCTGCAGACGGTCCTTGTTAAAGATTCATTGCAAACAGTGTTGTCTTGGTCTGGAGCACTCCATTTTCTCTGTTTAGAGGAAAATTGTCTTTTATCTTTCAAAAGTCGTCTCTGACAAAAAAAAACCCCAAAACTTTTCCCCCCTGCTTGCACAGAAATGTAAAAAATTCTAACTTCAGCTTTTCAGAATTTGTGATTTTATACCATAAATCAGGGACCTCTGTCATGAGTGTAAATGTACGTGTGTGTCATGAGTGTAAATGTACATGTGTGTCATTAGTGTAAATGTATATGAGTGTGTCATGAGTGTATATGTACATGTGTGTGTCATGAGTGTAAATGTACATGTGTGTGTCATGAGTGTAAATATATATGTGTGTGTCATGAGTGTAATTTCCCCCATCAAGCCTCTTAAAGTTGATTTATGATAAGTAAGCTAATCTGAATGCATGTGTTGAATGTCTCCATCAAAAGCAAATGGCTATGGGTGTAGTTTCTCTATGCTGTCACCATGTGGAGCGTACAACAGTGGTAGTGCTAATTCCCTCAGACACCCTGCTGTGGCTCTGACTGTTCCCATTGTGTTGTTGTGCTGTGACTGTAGTTGCCACATGTTAACACCCTGCACAAGTTGCGTTGGTCAGCAGACATCGTGGTTGAGAGAGAAGGAGCAAGAAAGAAAGAGGGGGTAAGGGGGAGAGTGTTAAAGGTGTGTGTGTGTGTATGGAGGGGGGTGGGCTGTGACATAACCGTGCGCCGCGAGATTGACCACTGCTGCTGTTGCTATGGTTACTTGCAGCAGGTTGCCGAGTGAAGACGGCTCCGTCATCAGCAACGAATCAGCAGCGAAGCCCCACTCTGGCAGGGCCTCGACAGCGCCCAAAGTCCCGACGCAGCAGAAAATGACAAAGGAAGAGGCACGCAAGAGAAATGGTGAGACGGAGCGAGAGTCGCCCAGACGGGCGAGGCCATCATCTCCCACTCAGTCAGCTCCTCAGTCTGTCCCTCTTACCCCTTCACACCTCATCCCTCTCTCTCTCTCTCTATCTCTCCACCTTGTCCCATCTTCCTTTATCTCCCTTCAACACTCCGTTCTGTTTCTTTCTCTTCTAAGCTCTTTATCACTTAAGAGCTTTGACAAATGTCTACTGTCTGTGCGTCTCTGTTTTTCCCTTTTTTTCCCCCAAGCTCCTTGTGTCTTAATCTCACCTGGGTGCTTTTATTTCAAGTGAAAAAGTTGCTGCCCTTCTCTCTCTCCTTGCACAGCAACTGAATTGAGTTGGGTGCCCAGACGGGCCCTTTTTATTGCGGTGTGTGTGGCAGAAAAAGATGGCCACTCAGCAGTAAGGGAGCAGCGAGGCTGATGAATATGTATAAGGGCGGACGCTGCTTTGCTGACATGATCCGGTCTGTCACTCTGGTCCTGCACTGTCGCTCAAGTGCCAGGGGGCAGAGAAGAGGCCTCACACCCTCAACACACACGCACACACACGCACACACACGCATAGACACACACACACACAAGCACACACCTACGCCTAGACACATATACGGAAACATTCACACATATAAACACATATACTTAAACACACACACACACACACACACACTCACAAAGACAGGAAGAGAGAGAGAGCATCATATTTATCATTTTTTGGACTCTGTGAAAGGTACAACACATCTAACTCTAAAAATGTTACACTACTGTGAGCGTATTTCATGCACATTATACTGTAGTTATGCATCCTGCTTATCTGTTTTTTTTCCCACAGTGCATTTCCACCCTCTTTTTTAATGATAAGGTTGTTTGGTTGGGTTACAAGTTTTGCAAGCCAGTTTTCATAGACCCCATTTCTTTGCAATAAAATGAGGAACTGAACTGGTACAGACTTAAAAGACAGGTGCGGTTTTTACACGTAAAGCTTGGTTTTCTGATCATTTATGATGAAATACAATGGTTAAGATTAAAATTCAAAAGCTTCTGTTCTGAGAATTTTCGGTTGTTGCGGTAGCACCTCCCCATCTACAGAATGGCTACATTATTGCTTCAAATTCTTAGGTGGAAGTTTACATATAGGTGTGATGGGTTTGAAAAATTAGGTTCACAATTGAGAATGAATGGTCAAAAACTTGCTGGAAACCATACTTTGCAGTGATTCTTGTGTCAGCGTATCAGTGAACATTACTGATCACCTGGTGAGTTTTACGTCTTTACAAAAGAAAGTGTAATGTGTTTAAGGTGGGTGCAACCGCAACAAGTGAAAATTCTCAGAACAGAGGCATTTGGCAAAATTATCATCTTACCACTGTATATTTCATCATAAAAAAATGGAAAAGGCTTTAAGTGTAAAAACTCAAATCTACCCTCAAGTAACCTATTCTATACTTGCCCCATAAAAATAACATAATTTAAAAAAAATACATATTACATATTACAAAAAAACAAAACATAGGTTATTTTAGTACATATAGATGCTCATACATGGCACAGCGATCAATCCACTGAAGCAGCCTAGTCCTTATCAGTAAATGTATTACATGTTTATTTGATTACAGCAACATTATAATAGAAACAAACAGCACCATTCATTTTTCTTGTGTCAGTGGTGGCCACTGCATTACTTTTAGCCTGAATTTAATGAAAAACAAATGGTATGAATCATGAACCTTCAGTATGGGAATTCTCACTTAATGATCATCTTTCAGCAGAGTTCATTTCTTTATAGGCAAAAAGCAGCAGTTAATGTATTTTAGCTGAAGGAGGACCACAGGAGACACCCCCACCTCCTGCCCCACCCTAGAAAAAAATGGCTTTAGTTCAAGCCTTTCTCTCTATCTCTGTTCATATTGAATTAAGAATGAGGCCTGAGTGCTTGCGTTAGTCGGTCACACACACCCACACCCACATAGTCACACACACACACACAAATGTTTCATTAGCTACCTTGACCGGCTCGTTGCATGGCGGTGATGAAATGGCATTGTCTGCCGACATGTCAGAGACAAAGTGCTCTGCATTGTGAGACGGTCTCAACCTATAGTGTATGTCACGGCACAAGGTGACCGCAGGTCTCACCGCCATGCTAATGAGGAAAGTGCAGTCAGTGTGAACAGACCGTACAGGCAGGCATGGTGCTTCTTGGCTTTCAGAAAACAGTGTGTGGGTGGATTGACTGGATCCGGTTGGGACACACTTGTATTGATGTGTGTGTTTGTGTGTGAGTGTGTTTTGTGGACACTTAAGTATTTTTGTGTGTACATATTTACACGGTAGGTTGTGTTTGTGTGAGTATCTTTCTTGTTATTTTTGTTTGTGACACTTGTTGTGTGTTTGTGTATATATGAACGTGTGTGTGTGTGTGTGTGTGTGTGTGTGTGTGTGTGTGTGTGTGTGTGCATGTGTGTATGTGTGTGGTGTGTGTGTGTGTGTGTTTCTGGCAGATCCCTATGACACGTCTTCAGGGTCCCTGCAGCTGATCTCCATCAAGCCAATGGCAGCTCCGCCTACCTATTCACATCCTGCCTCCTCTGACCGCAGCCAGGACTCTGCAATCCTCAATGGAGAGGTAAACATACACACACACACACACACACACACACAGAAAGACAGAGAGAGAGAGTCATATGCACTATATTATGTATAAGTTAAACACATCTAACTCTCAAAAATGTCTTATTACTGTGAGCATAGTTCATGCACATTATACAGTAGTATCCTGCATCCTGCTTATCCTGCATCCTGCTCTTTTTAATGATAAGGTTGTTTGGCTGGCGCACAAGCTTTCATAGAACACATTTTCTTGTGGATGTAATTCTTCAGTAGGCGTATGTTTTATCTATTGGCATAAAAATGCTTTTAAATTAGTTGGATGAATGATCCCATTTAAAAATATCATTATGCTCCAAAACACCATTGCTTTGATGGTAAAATTAATTAATCTACTATGGTTTGAATCCACGACACAGTCATATATTAACCCTATAAACCTAACCCAACATTTAATAACTTATTTTGCCCTGTAGGTGAGCCTGGCTTTGAAACAAAAGTCAGACATTGAACACTACAGGAATAAGCTGCGTCTGAAAGCAAAGAGGAAGGGCTACTACGACTTGCCCCTAGCCGAGGGCAGCGGCGGCTCCAACGCGGTCAGTCAGCGGTACCAGCACGGCCACCAGAGGGCGCAACATGAGCAGGGCCGGCCCCTGGAAAATGAAGATGACCGCTCCTCTACCTATGTCAAGTCTCATAGAAGGTCAGTGTGTGTGTGCATCCATATGATGCTTTATAAGAGGCCCAGGGAAGATATATATGTGTGCCTTGGTTTGCACTTGGTTCACCTTTCCTTTATCCTTCACAGAGATCCAGCCACAGATTGTGTGTATGCTTTTGCAAGTTGATATGTCCATGTGAATGTGCGAGTCCAGGTTCATGCGTGGGTGTATGCCTGTGGTTTTGTGGGGGATGTGTTCATATGTGTGCATGTGCGTATGTGTGTGTGTGTGTGTGTGTGTGTGTGCATATGTTTGTATGTGTGTGTGTCACATGTTGCTTGGGCGGAAAGTCGTTTGTAAACCAGCATGTTCTCACACCTTTCTTGTGGTCCATGGAGTTGGACTAGCATCCATTAACTGGGCAGCCAGATGGCTTGTGGCCCACACTGGTCAAGGTCAGATCACTGGTACAAAGATCTTCTAATCTTCTGGAAAAATAAAATGGAATGTGTAAGCATCAAAATGTAAAATGGTGCTGCAAAAGTTTGGAATCGGTGAGCAAGAAAGAAATGGAAATTGAAATGTCCCTCCAGCTAAATTAGATTGTTCTGAGTGCTCGTACTTCCCCTGTGCAGTTCAAAGCAAAGTCCTCCTCAGATCAGAACTGTTTTCAATTAACCTTCAGAACCCATTCTGTTGGCGGACGGTTGCCATCTGATGTAAAGCATCTGTACAATAGTTTCGCTCTCCACATGAGAAACAAATAGCAGTGAGACTCCGTCACATGTGAAAAATAAGTGACATTTTGTTAATATTTGAATAATGGGCTTACCGAAAGTGTTTATCCATATCATGAGAATGTAGTCATATGACGTTCATAATCCTAGCCTTGAGAATCTATTGTTCAGGTTTTACCTGGTGAAGGCTGAGCTGGATTAAGAAGTAGTTTCAGGGTTTAAGCTACCAGTCTCGTTTAAGTGTCACAATATTAACAGTCAGCAGCTGACATTAAACTGTCCTCATTGCAGAGTTGCTGCACTACTATGAATGCAATGTGAAATACTGAGTAGCAGTGTTCTAACAGCACATTAAATTGAATTACCACATCTTGACTTAAGGATCACTGTGGATGGTTTGCTGTTGTTTTCACATACAATTCATAGTCATATGCAGTTCATATGTCGTACTGGTGTAATGATATACATATTGTGACATTATATTTCTTAATAGAAGGTGTGGCAGTGTGTGGTGTTTTGTTACACATTTATACTTAACCTCTAGGCAATACTGTAGCAGCATAGTGCTTGCATTATTTCAGTCTTAGCCCTAGCAGTTTGACATATAGGGTTCATAAAGGTTTATTATTACTATTATTATGCTCTACTGCTGCCACTGTGTAGGCTGAGAGTCCTTGATGCGGCTGGCTAGCTGGAGTAGTGGATGTTTGTTTGTGTTTAGTTTTGTTTAATTGTATATTTTCACGTCGGCTCCTCTCCAGCTCGTCGAACAGTAATCTGCATCTTAATGGGCTCTTTATTCGGCGGTGAGGGAGCGCACCAACATGACTCTTCTCTTCCGTCATGGACCCTCGATAAGCGGATTTGACTTGTTCGCCGAGACTTGCTCTCAGGCCGCTGCAGCGAGTCCAAGTCGTCTGTTTGATCCCGCCATTTGCTGCGGATGCTGCCGTCGTTGCCCGCGGTGTCGAGGCTTGGCTTGGTGTAAACTCTCATGCCCGTTAATTGGTGCCTTTCTTCAAACGTTATGGCAAAGGAAGATGGAGACTGATCAGGTCTTTGTGCGCTCACAGACAAGCAACACCTCAGTAAGCTCACCTCAGAGAATTTGTCAGTGATTCCGATGTTTATATCAGGGAGAATGTCTACAATAAGATTCACCATTCCCTATCTGAGAGAAAAAGCCGTGTTGAATTTTGATGATACCGATGCAAGCTGCATTATCGGCATGTAATATTGAGAATCTTCCAGCTGGTGCAGAGAATCGAGATGTTGAGATTTTTATCTTTGATCTGGCACATTATTCACATGTGTTCTCTCTCTCCCTTTATCTCTCCCTCTGTGTGTGTGGGTGTGTGTGTGTGCGTGCGGGTGTCTCTCTGTGTGTGTGTTTTTGTGTTCTACGCTGCTGGATACAGACACTCCCAGGTGAGGCACCCTGCCTACCGGAGCAGACAGTCCCTGAACAGCCCCAGTCCTGGGGGAACTGAGATGGACCTGCTGGTGATGCGAGAGAGGCCCAGGAAGGGCATACGTAACAGTGGCTATGATGTGAGACCATACATTTACACCAACAACCTCCCTATCACTATACTGAGGATTTCAGAATCTCACTTTGCACCATCAGTGATAAATAGAGTAGAATGAAAAGCATGCTCTGAAAGACAGCAGCTGTGTTTAACAGTAAGCCCATTTGAAACACATTACATTTGACATGCTGACAGTCAGTGTGTTTCTAAAACAAAGCCATAAATGTTATGTGATAAAAGTCTACAATGTTGCCCAGAAGAGCATCACCCCCATCTTTAGAGAGCTGATGTGTATATCAACATTTAATCATCATACCCAGACTGGATGCTATTGGGTTTTAGACCAAAATGTGTTTTGGCATTGCCAGACCCTTTCCATTCCCCAGGCACTGGTTACTTTCTTAAACTGTAACCATGGTAACAAAGCTGCCTTGTTGCAGACACAATATCAAATTATGAAACATAACAACCATATGGCTTTTAAGAACCATTCTGCTTTTAAAGAGTTTTTTATTCCAATGAAAAAAAAAACTTCAAAGGCTTGGCCAGTGTAAACACAGTCTTTCAGCAAGACAAATGTTTTTTCTAAGTTCTTTTTTAAAGAGAAGAACAGCAAATAGCTATATAGCAAATAGCGCAACTTAAAAGTGCTCAAGTGCTGCTTAAAAATGGGAATAAATTCAGATGGTAAGTCTTTTTGCGACACAAATGGTGAATTTAGCATGAAGACAAACAAATGTTTTCTCCTCAAAAGTCCTCCATAAAGAACCTCTTTCTTACTCTGTGAACAGATGTTGTTGCTGTGTCTATAGAACTGTAACTGTATGTCTGACACACAGTAGTTTGAGCAGATAAAAAATGTGTGTCATAGCTGTGGTTGGCCTTAGTCTATTGATTACAGTGGGAATGCATTGCTCTTGGCTGGATTACTGCGGATCCTCTTCTCTGACCGTCTGTGTTGTAGGAGGACTGATTTATTGGACGCGTTGCGCTGGGTCTCCTGTGGCTCCACGCTACTCACGCAGGAAGTAGGGCACAAGTGGTGAAAGAGAGCGAAAGGAGAGAGGGATAGAGAGAGGGGGAAACAGAGAGAGAGAGGGAGAGGGATGGAGTAGGGGAGTTAGAAAGGGTCTGAAAGAAGAAAGAGATAAATCAGGAACAAAAACAGGAGATGGGGAAGGAAGAAAGTAAGGAGCAGAATCTGGAGGTGCAAAGACAAGAGTGGCTGAAGCAGCTGGAGCTGTGCTGCAGCATTGTTTAATTGCACCGTCATCATGTCACATGACATTATTTAGATGGTGGTAAATTTATGGGCACATAAGCAAGTTCCACACATGCAAGAATCCCATGGGGCCTGACTTGTTACACTGGGACACCATGAAGGGCATGTCATATTAGCAAGGGCAGAGACGTCTTTATTTTCTCATAGCGGTGGCATCACACACACAAGTACAGCGCTCAGTAAAGCCGCAGTGCTCTCTCCCAATACTGCATCTGTTTAGTGTGGTAGTTTGTTGGACTTGTGTGGTGTTAACCATTACGAGATCCTAACATCAATCTGAGCGGTGATGGGACAGTGCTGGCAATGCAAAAACATGCAATACATGATGAGAATATGGAAAGGTGTGTTTTTCAAATTATAGTGGAATACTTTTCAGTAGACTACTAGTGTGTTTCTTGTTGCTTGGTTGTGTCTTAATTTTGGTGCTGTTAGCTGCCATCTGTTGTCTAATGTCTATTCACTGCTGTCAGTGACTCTCTCTCACTGTGTCTCTCAGACCGAACCCGAGATCATCGAGGAGACCAACGTAGACCGTCTGATGAGCCACCGCAGTTATGGTTACGGCCGGCAGGTCAAAGGTCACTCGGAGACGTCCACATTGAGCTCACAGCCCTCCATCGACGAGGTGCGACAGCAGATGCACCTGCTGTTGGAGGAGGCCTTCAGCCTGGCCTCAGCTGGCCACTCGTCCTCCACCGCCGGCCGGCACCACCACCCCCAGCTTCCTCTCCACGCCCTCCCACAGCACGCCCACCACCAACTGGGGCCCTACAACCCGGGGCCACCCATCCCCTACTCCGAGGTGGTGACCAGCGCTCCGGGCACCATGAGCCGGAACCAGAGAGCGCTCCAATGGGTACCAGCCGGGTATGGACCTGACCTGTACCAGTGCAGTCTTCCCAAGCCTGTGAGTCTATCTGCACTCCTGCACACACAGAGGACTGGCTCATGGATCATTTTAGTGTGATGTGTATTGTAGACAATGGGCCTCATTCACTAACTATTCTTACAAAGAAATTTGTTGTTAAAACCCACACACACACAGTTTTCAAGAAGATTTATATTCACCAATGCAGGTTTTACTTAGGGAGATATTGGTGAAAGTGGCCCATTGGTGTCAGTTCATATATCAATTAAAGAGATATCAAACTGATTTTAACAGATATGAGACTCTTCTTATATGTGTGAAGTATATAGATTCAAGTAATTGTAAAATATTGATGTGCTATGTAAGATATACACAACATAAGATACATAACATAAGTCACACTGAATGAAAAAAAAAGATGTTTGAAAGAAGAAAAATATTCTAAATAGCCAGTTGAACGAGGCCTCATTCCTCAGTGGCCTGAGGGACTCTTGAGTGAGTATGATTATTCTCCTCCCAGGCCTCATCCCTCAGTGGCCTGGGGGACTCTTGAGTGAGTATGATTATTCTCCTCCCAGGCTTTCAGGTTCACTCAGCTTCCTGACATGGCTATGGGGTCCCCTCCTCCTCCCATTCCACCCAGAACAGGCCCTCCTGGGACATCACTGAGGCGGTGAGATAAAACACACACACACACATGCGCACACACACACAAACTCACTCACTCTCAAACAAAAACACGTGAGCTACAACCTCACACAGCCACAGGCACACACACACAGAGAGAGAGAGAGAGACTCACACACTCAGTCACATTAGACACACTCTGAAATGATGTATTCCTAGAACTGCTGTTAGCATAGTGGCCAGTGACCTCGTCTGGCACTCATCTCTAAGCTTTGAAATACTGGCTGGGCCACAGCAAAAAGCTCACTTTTAGTCCTCCATAGATATTGTTGATTTCAATGCCACACCACAATGTAAATTTGAATCCCGTATCAGTGTACTTGAAAATGACATGAATATCAATGACTGTTGTGGGGGTGCCACAGGGATGCTTGTTGTGCAACATCTTCAGTTTGATGAGATGGCAGTGCCACCTAGTGGTCAAAGTGTATCAGTGCTGGTTTCTCACTGCTGCTTTTCCTTTAGCTCTTCATCTGACCTTGGGCGAAAGGCGCGGAGTGTGGAGTCCTCTGTCACGGACGAGCCGAGTCAGCATGATAGCGCCCCCTACGTGCCAGTCAGCAGAGCCGCACTCCCCTCAGTCACCACCGACCAGCCCCTGTCACTCAACCACTCAGGTAAATGTGGCCGTTTCCAAATTGTGTGTGTTTGTGCACGCGCGCATGCATGTGTGTGTGTGTTTGTGTGTGTGTAACTGTGTGTGTGATTGTGTGTGTATGTGTATGTGTGCTTCTGTGAGTGTGTGTGTGTGTGTGTGTGTGTGTGTGTGTGTTTTGTGTGTGTAAGAGAGAGAGAGATAAAGAGTGGGAGGGATGTTATGTCATCTCCTTTTCAGTCAAACCAGGCACTGCTTTAATTCTGAATCTGCAAACTATTGGCTTAAACCAAAGTAACCTCTGTGTGGGCATTTTCTCAGTGTGTTTTCTTTTCTTCTCTAATTTTTAGCTCATAAATAGCATGATATAACACCTCATTCTAAGCTGCACGTCCATACAATTCTGTGCTTAATTTAAGATCATCTAAACCTCTCCTTTTGTTGCAGGAAACCCAATTTCTGCAGTCTATGCCATCCCAGCTACTCGACCTGGCTACCCAGGATACTTCCTCTCCACCCCACCATCCTCCTACCACAGCCCTTCCTGGATGTCCTACCCGCCGGAGCCCGAGGACGTGCCTCCACAGTGGGCCGAATCTGTAAGCCACCTCCCCTCCTCTCACTGCCATCTTCAGCAGCCAACACAGCAGGCTTTCCCAAATCCTGCTCCGGTTGGGGCTCAAGTCCTGGAGGATTTGATGTCAGATAGAGAGCCTTCAAAGATTTGATTTTGCGTAATATCAAAAAACAAATAAAAAATGAAAGTAGTGTTCATTAGGCCTTCATTAGGTTTATGTCTGAGCTTCCTCAGAAACCAACCTTCTTGACTTATTTCTATTATTCTCCTTTATTCTTTTTGACCATACCAAAACATAATTATTTCCATTTGCAGTATGCTTACTTTGTCTTAAATAACTGTGATGAACGAATGGTTTTCCACTATGTTGAATGACAGCCTGTGTGACCAATTCCTCTGTGTTCACCTTCTCTTATGTATCCTGGTAAGAAAAGCCACGTCTTCAGGCTCTGCAGTAAGTGAAGTCTATGAAACAGTGGTGTAATCCGGGATTAATATTCAAGTGTGTGCCCCCCCTTCCCCCTCAAAAAACAGTGGGTTTGGGATCCTCCACTGCTCTGTGTACTGAACAGAGTAGTGAGGATGAGGACAATGAAGTTGAAAAAGTCAAATCCAGGACAACATCCTAAGAGGATCAGGATTGCTCTCACTTGTGTCACGTCATCTGTGAAACGTCTTCCCCATCCTAAATGAGAAAGAGAGAGAGAACTTGGGTGGGCCATTCCTTCTTTGTCAGATGTCTTTCTCAGCCATGTGGCAATCCCTCTGTTTTTTCCAATGTTCTTCTACTTTATATCCCTGTTTTGTGTCTGCCTGTTTCAACCAAATGCCTTCACGCAGTGTCTTTTTACAGAACCAGTGTCATTTAGAAACCATTTGCTGAACTGAATTTATCGCTGGCGTTGAGCGGGACTCAGCAAAATACCGGGGTAGTTGAGCACATTTCTTTAAACGAACACATTTTCCCTCTTTCTTTGTTTCCTTAGTTTGAAATGTTCTTTTAGAGTTTGTGTGTGTTGTTGTCATGCCACCTTGTTCCGATCAAAAAAAGTAATCCATTGCTGATTTCAAACGTTCCGTTTGAATGAAAGGTCACAAATGTTTTGGTCTTAAGACATTTCAGTTTTCTTTCCATCTTTGTGTTTTTTAACCGTGACTTTAGTCTTTGTGCTTGTGTATGTTGTTTCCTTTTTCACTCATTTGAATACAAATGTGAGCATACTGGTGCAAAAAGAAAACTCACTCAAGCGACTACTCTACTCACTCTTAAAACTAACAATAGCACACTCCAGTGAAATACACTCACTGTACGCCTTCACTGTGGCAACGTCAGATTGACAACCTTGTCCATCTTTCTTCCAGGTGCCATTGCCAGGTTACGCCGAGGCCTTTCCGCACCCCCGTTACCCTCAGGGCAGCCCCCTGTTGCAGCAGTACAGGCAGCTGCCATCCGCCTTGGGGGGCTTGGAGCGCCCCACGTCCGCCTCCACAGTGGCTTCCCAGCAGAGCCTAGCCGACCCGCTCGAGCTCCCCATGTCCGACAACCCCCTCACCAACCTTTCCACGTCCGCCTTGGTCAAAGCCATCCGTGAGGAGGTGGCCAAGCTGGCCAAGAAGCAAACAGACATGTTTGAGTTCCAGGTCTAGAGCTCCCTCTAGTCAGCCCGAGATCCAGCTGCATTTCTTTCTGGGAGAGACTGCTGCAGACCTGGTCACCACACAACACTCAACTCAGAGGTTTGTATAGATTCATGCTCACCTGTTTGGAGGTGAGCCGCAAATAGTTATCTCTGAATTTCACAATGTACTCGTTTTCTTGCAGAAGAAACCTGTTGTATGTCAAGCGTTTCAGTCAGCTTTACTGTGGGCTGTCTTTGATTTTTTGCTCTTTCCCCACTTGTTCAGTGGCATTGTAAAATAGCATTCAAATCATCAGTGTGATGTTTGGAAATGAAAGGAACTGACTTTCACATGAAAACCAAAGCATTGCAACAAATTTATACTTTCCACCTATCATCTGTACGTTATTGAATATCTCGTATTCAGTTAGCACTTAAGTTTCTATTTTGTTGCAATTTACAGACATGCTAATGTGCAGAAGCCTGAATCAAGGAATCACTACTTTCCTAAAGCTCTTGGTGGTTAACATTAAGAATGACTGATTACTGTATAAAGAATGATTATAATGTACATCCTATTTAAATTGACCTTGCTGTCAAAATGCAAAAATGTTCAGAATCAAAGAATCAAAAGAGATTGATTTAATACCATACTTACATTCTAGGAGACAGAGATTAATTGGTAGTTTTTGGGTAGGCTACAAGTTTTAAAAGCCTGATATGTGGACAGTTATACCTTGTGACCGGTTCAGTTGTTTCCCCAGGAGAAAGAACATTTCTTGTTTGACCAAGTGCATGCAGCTGTAGAGTATTTGACTCAAGGGCTTTTTGTACGTGCTGTTCTCTCCATGTTCACTAGGCTGTCCTGTAGTAAATACTCCTTTGCATTAAATTGTGAATGTGTTTCAAAAGAGCGAACTCTTTGGAAATGATTGTATTGCACCTCCCATTAAAGTCAGTTGAAATGCACTTTATTTTATAAGTAGAGATCCATTGGTTTCTGTTAATCCTCTCAAAAAATTTAAATCTAAATGGACGTTGTGTGGGGATCATTCAATATCCTCTAATGCCAAGCAGTGAGCAATATGCAAAGGACTGAAGAATCTGTAGATGCTGTGCTATCTTCACACATGATTAAGAATAAGGATTTACTTAGTCTCTGTGAGCGAGGGACTAACTGGCCAAAGTAGTGTATTTTTTCCTGAAATGACACCTGTACAGTGTAATAGACTTGGTTGTAGACTTGGTTACAATTTTTGCATATGTTAGAAAGATTGATGTTTGGTCTGAGGGAGACTGTTCCTTTATGACCCGGTTTTTAAACAAAACAGCAGAGTAAACTGTATGTCAATTATACATGTGAGCGGAAAGAGAGATGGCCATGGCAGAACATGGCAACTGGCTTCACATTGAAATGGGGAAAATGTCTGTGTATTGTTCGTCAAGTGTCAAGTCACATGTCTCATTTTCTAAGGTTCCCTTTTGGAACTTTTACACCAGTATTGGTGTTGGTTTGTAAATAGGTAAGAGCTAAAAAAAACAATTCTTGAAGTTATTTCACTCTTCAGCACTTTGCTGATGGGTTAACTTTTTTCGTTATTCTAGGAATTTCATAATAACGATACAGTCATACCTGAGATGGACAATATCATTCTCTGTTAGAAGTAAAGACTTTGACTTGCTTTGTTCCTGTATGCTGTAAATGGATCTTAAAGCTGCTGTAGGTGGTCTTACTACTGTTGACACTCAAAATGATTGGCACATAGTTCTGCTCATCTGTTCAGAGGGGTTGTGATTGGTTATTGTAGCTGTACCATGCTGAGAGTTTTGTATCTGATTACAGAGCACAGGAGTCCCAGACATACAGTATATTTCTACCCCAGAGCCTATTTTAGACATGATACATCAACAGCTGAGGGAACGTAAAGATGGTGTCCTACGAACATCACTTACAACAGCTTTAAGGGAGACACTTAAGTATTGATTCATCCAATGTTAATTTGAGCCCAGAGTAATGTTGATTTTTAATCTTCTTGAAACCAGTGAGCCAATAAAATGGACTGAATGATAATATGGAGTTTGCTTTGTCATATTTTTATTGTTAACTATTGCAACCTACACACATACTCACACACAGTTATTTAATGTGCTCTCTCTCTCTCACGCGCACACATACACACACACACACAAATGTTTATGTACCCACAAAGAGACACACATGTTCAAACAAAAAAGATACAACGCATATCCTGTCATTACCCCTTTCCGGTGAGTTGATTAGAAGAACATTGTAATGGGGAGGCTACAGGGGTTATGTTACTGAAGCATTAAGTCAATGTTACGCAGTATGCAACAATTAGCATTCTCAGTTATCAGAGGAACTGGCTACACCAGAGGCAACAGCGATGTGTACATTCTGAAAAAATACACCAGTCTTCCAAATATATTTTGATGTGACTTGACACAGTAATGCTTCAGTAACTTACCTAGTGTTACACTGTGGTAAAAATCATAGCACAGGGGCTCACAGGTATGATTTTATTGTGTTGTGCAGTGTGTGCAGAATCTTGTTTGTGTTTTCCGGAATTCTACCAGTGCAACACATTTGTATTCAGTGTGCATAGTGTCCATAAGTAGTTGTGAAACATGCATGTACCGTATGTTTTCCCACCATGTGTTCTCCGAACTCACACTGCATGGATGAAGGTGCCAGAGACTAGGATCTACCTGGAGCACAAATGTCAGACCTGATCTGTGCAGCTCTGCAGCAGGAAGCCAAAGACTGGCAGGGTCTCTCTCTGGTGCCGCAGTATGTGCACCAAAGCAAACACTAGAAGCACTAAGTGATGATACCGCTGTGCCACTGCTAACAGCCAGGGCTTTCCACTGCAGTCAGATGTCAGAGGGAGTCCATCCTCTATTCTCAGAGAGCAGAGAGGGAGGCCATGGAGAGATAGCCCCAGTGGTAGAGAATAAAGGATTACGAAAATACAGCGTCAGATTATCGTGTGCCTATTGACGAACTGCACATACCTACACTGTGTGTCATCTATGACGACAGAGGTAGAAGAGTAAGATTTAATTAGACAGCTTTTCTAGAGAAAACACAAAAGTGTGCCTGTTCTGGTGTGCTGGGCCGCACATCACCACAGCAAGTTTTGCGTCATTATGGCAAAGTTTGGCTGAGATACAAGGGCATTTCCTGTTTGCCGACTGTCAATTTTGGCCGGCCACAGCAGACTATTCCTTCAGCAAACAAAAAATTCACATGATGGCCTTCGTCAGGCAAGGTCTGAAGATCGTCTGTGCCAGGTTTCATGATGATCGAACTAAGTATGTCACATGTGCAAAATAAGTGTAAAATCTAATCATATCCAATATGACAGACGCATTCACAGACTGACATGAAGAGCTGGAAAGGTACGTCACTCGGATCTCCCACAGCATCATAGACATGAGAATATAGTTTCACATCGAAACATATCAAAAAATGAGTCAAAACACACTTTGGCTTTTTGTGCCTCCTCATAGCCAAATGACGCCATGACTACTAGGGATGGGGTTCCAAGTCAAATTTAGTCTTGATATGTCAAAATGCCACTGAGATATGAGCCCACTTCCTGCTTGGCTGCGTCCTGATTGGTTGTGTGTGTGTGTGTATATATGTTTGTGTGTGTGTGTGTGTGTGAGAGAGTGTGTGTGTGTCTTGGTGTGTGAGAGAGAGAGAGAGAGTTACAGAGACAGGAAGAGAGACATAAGGAGCTGGCAAGGTACATCACTGGGATTTTCCCTGCAGCATCACAGACATAAGAATATAGTTTCAGTTTCAAACACATCAATAGATATGACAGTAGACATTTTTACTAATTTATGAGCCCCCTAGTGGTAAAATGTCACCCAATCTGTTGTGTGTCCTTGGGAAGGGGTCCAAAGTAATAGGATTAAATTTGGTTTTGATATGTCAAAGTGCTGCAGAGATATGAGTTTACTTCCTGTTGGTGGCTTCGCCAAAGTCTTTCATTGGCTATGATGAGTTAACACTTTTATATTAGAAATTGATTTTGGGGGCTACATTGGTTGCAAGTAATAAAAAGGCAATATTTGCCATTTCCAGTTCAGCCAGCATTCAAATTCAAACTCACACTTAATTTCAAACATCCTTCATCTGAACAAACAGGTTGTAGTGTTGCAAAAAGCAGGCTGGGCTGTTAGTTATAAAATACAATGTCAACTTGTTGATACAGTGGTCCCTGTCATCTGCCATTCATGCAGAGCTGCAGACAATGTAAAAATTCCTCATCATTAACAGCTAGTGGAATAACCATGGCAATGTTAGGACACTGTCAAGAATCTCAGTGTTGTCATGGATTGTGACATTAGTTTTAATAGTCACATGAAATCAGTTTCTAAAGCAGCATTTTGTCATTTTATCATTTAAAGAACATTGCTAAACAGAGAAATCTTATGTCCAAACAGGAGCTCGAAAAACCGATACATGCATTTATAAACCAGTAGAGTAGACTACTTTTTTAAGGCCTCCATAAGAATATCATCAAAGAGCTCCAAATAATTCAAAGTGCGGCATCAAGGGTGCTTAGACGAGTAAAAAGGACTGAACATACTCTTCAATCCTCTCCACTCCAATCCTCAAATCCCTGCACTGGCTCCCAATCAGTCAAAGAATTCATTTTAAAGTACTCTCACTTGTTTTTAAATCATTAAATGGGGCTGGTCCACAATGCATATCCAGTATGCTTTAGCCTTACACCCCAATCAGATCCCTTAGATCTCAAGATAAAAACCAATTATTAACATCTATGATTAACAACAGATGTGTTGAAGCAGCTTTTAGTTTCTATGCCAACTGTGGAACCAACTGTCTGAAAACATCAAGATTGCCCCCTCCATTTCGATCTTTAAATCCCAGCTAAAAAACAAATTGTTCTCAGATGCCTTCTGCTGACCCCTTTAACTCTGTTTTATGTGTTTTTTTTGTATTTATTTATTTTGTATATCATTTTTTTTATATCCTTAGCTTCTGAAGAACATCTCGTATTCAGTGTTATGCCTACGTTCGTATCTTCTGCGATTTTACCTCTGTAATGTTCTCATGTTTGTCTTCTTGTTTTTCTCTTTGTCTGTGTTCATATCCTTTATGGTGATTTTACCTCTGTGATGTTTGTTATTTGTTTGTCTCACTTGTCCCCTTTTTAAAATCTCTCTTGGTTTTCTCATTTGCCGCTTTTTCTGCTCTTTGCTTTGTTTTATTTGAATCTGTGAAGCACATTGAGTTACCACTGTGTATAGAATGCACTATACAAATAAACTGCTTTGCCTTGCCCTACAGTTACATTTGAGAATTAGACTCATACAGCCTTGTTCTCTAACGTATTGATCCTCTATGCAACTCAGTCTGGCCAGTGTCATGTCATCTCCAACTTCCATGAGGTGGGATTAACAGAAATAGATCAAAATGTCTCTGCAGGCGTCGGCTATGCCTACAACCAATGACTGTATACAGTCATTGCCTACAGTCAATCAGAACAATGATTGCAGAAAAAAGAGAGTGGGATGCATCGCAATTTGAATCAAAACATGTGTTAAGCCATGCCTCCATCGTGTTTGGTTGATTGGTTGGATTGACTGGATCATGATTGGTTCCCTGTCTCAGACGAATGGGAAGAAGTGGAGATAAGCCTACTGGGCAGACTGAGCTGAGCTGATCAGTATGTGTGAGAACCAGGCTAAGACCCATAGTCCGTTGTAGGAGGAATTTTAGAGTGTGTATGAAATGCCACCTCATTGATTACAAGACTTGCTGAATTTCATAGGATTAGACGATTTCCACCTGCGTCTCTCGGTGATGATCATTAGACTGGTTCGATTTGACTTCAGCACCTGCCAATCAGGTCCGCAGACTCGCTCTCAGCAGTTGAGCTGACCACACTGCGTCCCTGAGTCAGATCCTCCCCTATATATCCCCTATATATTGAAATTAAAGTGACAGATAACAAAGAAGAAAACAAAACATGAAGTAAATGTAACTTCCAATGGTGTACCTCAGAAGCTAGAAGTTACTTAAGTAGTTAAGTAATAAAATAACAAGGACACTTGCCAGCATCTCTCTTCCTTATTCTTTAAACTATAATCACCCAATATTAGAACATCACTAGCTTTGACAAACAGATACAATTTCAATAAATGCCTTACACTGTGCATTTTTATGTATGTTACAGTATCAAAACACTGATCTAAATCTATGTCAGTTTGACAAACTATTGTAACATACTATAATGTAAGCAAAAGAAACAACAGCAAGTAAAACAAACCAGTGCTCTAGATTGATGCCACATCTGTGGCTGGTTGGTGTAGGGCAGGGAGAGTGGAACTGCTTGAAGGCCCAGTTGCATATTAAACTATAAGTTGCATGGCCTATATGCCTACAGCATAGCTACAGTTGTCCTAAGAGAGGGAGTTGCCCAACAGTCTCCAGGGTGATCTGTGAACATCATAAGAATAGGATTACTGAACTTACATATTCAAGTTAACTTCAAATTCCATGCATTTCTTTACATTTCTGCATTTATCATAACCTATTACTATATGCATGTGACAGTAAAATCTCCTTGTATCCTGTGTACAACATATATGTATGTATCAGAGGATCTTGATGTCTGGCAGTCTGCATTGCAACAGCAGAAAGCTATAAATAGTGTTGTGCAAAACTCCTGGGCCATGATTAAATCTGTATGTTATGACATTAGCGGGTCTGTCACCAAGGCGAAGACCTCGCTGTTGCTCAAAAGAAGAAATACAGAGAGTAGAACAGATGAAAGAAGGTGAGTGTGAAGGCATGGTCTAGACTAGGCCTGCTATAAAGGCTGTAAAAAATACACTACATGCACGAGAGCTATTTCAACCCGCTAAATAGTTTGTCAGGCCAATCTATCGACTGTAAAATAGGTTATAGCTTACAGACAGCAGAATCCCCAGTGACTTAATGCCTCAACTCATAGGCCTAGCCTACATATAACCCCTCATGTCTGCAATGTGCCATTTCCAGTCATCACACTGGCATTCCGAAAGGAAGTTGGTGTGCCTTCCCCTCTTCTGTCTCACTTTTGAACACACCCTTGCTGAGCAGCTTGACGTTTTTCTGTGAGGCTGCTCTCGGCACATGACACATCTCACAAGGTCAGTGGATCTGTCCCAGAGGAAAGGTTCTTGCGAAGGTAGATGTAATGCTATCTACACACACCATGATGATGATCTATACCTAGCACCATATAATCTCCTCTAATATCCAACATTTATACAGTGGTCGAAAGCACAGACGTCAGTGACGAGATTATATTTTGCTTGCACACACACAGACATACTCTGTAAGCCCATGGCCAGTCACCACACACTGCAAACTAAATACCCTCATCAAACAGTTCAGTGGACTCATTCCACAAACTTGGTTGTTACTGCATGAACACATGAGGATCAGACACAAAAAAGTAACAAGTGACCCACTAAGTGGAGCATAACAGCCACAAGCACAAAAGGATTACTTACAAGGACTTACTACACATCAATTGAAAGTAGCAACTTATAATCCCAACCAGAAGTAAACTTGTCACCACAACACAATTTAGTCACATACACGTGGTCCCACTCCACAAATAGTTACTGCCAAGTATCTACCAAGTTCAGAGTAGCACATCAAAATCTACACAAATGCTACTGATGAGCTACCTAAAGCTCTCTGACTACTAAAAACAAAAAAAGTGGTGAGTGTGTTTGTCAAAAAAAGGTGCAAAGAACAATTGAGCAGCAATGCCCAGACCTACCAAAATTAAGATAGACTAACCTCACTGTCTTCTGAGGCATACCGGGCTCGAGGCTAAAACTGCCCCATCCCCAGGGTAGCCTCCGTTCAAGCTAATCTTTCTAGGGAATGCAACAAAAGACTACAACAAAGATACTCACTGAAATAAAAACCTCACCCCAAAACTCAATCCAGTCTCTACAATGTGTGGTGGGAGTGGCGGCACTGATTGTGAAATAGGCCTACTCACAAGCAGTAGTGAACACATCTTTATATATCTCATTTAAAATTCAGTTCAATACTTTGCTCGCAGAAGTGCTTGCAGAGTTTTAAAATTTGCAATATAAAATTGACATCAACGCCCCCCTTTCAGCTGGTTCTTTAGTACCCCCCAGCATTGTCAGAATGCCCCCATTGAGAAGCATTGATCTAAACAGTAGTATTTCACTTGCCCAATAAATACATAAGTAAGCAGGTTTGCACTTTCAGCATTATTGCACATGCACCAATGAATAAATAGGCAGCGCTGCTCTCAGTATTGCTCTTACCCCACGGATAAATATATTATAGATTTATCTAAATAAGAGGCCCTTATATCAACAGTTCCTTTCATTTACATTTTTCCTCACATTGCACAGATGATGGACTACAGCTTTAACAGATAGAGGTCTTTCTGGTAAGACATCAAAATGGTGGGGTGCCCAGCTGCCCTCTCCATAGGTAAGATTGCAGTATATTCAAGGTTGGTCTTCAATAATCTGTTCTTCTAGGATGATGTGAGGCTACAAGACTACTGTATTTTGTACTTTCTTTACATCACTTGTGGGTCTCCCTGTCCTCTGTTTATAGATGGTAGGTTACTGAAAATAGGGAACGGGTTAAAAAAAACTGCCTCCAAGCTGCTTAGGAGGGCCCTGGAGAGAGATCCAGTGGTATGCCAGACATGGATTGCAGTTACACAGCCAAATGAGCATGCTGACCATGCAATGGGTGACGTGGTACTTTGCAGACTTATCAAACCTAGGGAATATTATTTAAAGTGCAATGGAGTGTAAATAATATTACTTTGATTCTAAAACTATAAATGTGATGCTTTTAAAGGAGAGTAATCCGTGAGCCCGTGGACACAAGAGAGCAATGGGTAGTGGAGCTCACCAGACAGGGTGTGAAGAAAGTGAGTGAGGTCAGAAGGCTTCTCTCACACAGTTTGTTAAGGCTGAGTTATTTAGGGAGGCCAGCCCACCAACCCTCTCCAGACGACGATACTTTTCTTTAGATGAGGACCTCGGGAATATTATGGCTAGGGCCAGAGACCAGACGGGGTACTCAAAAATAGATCAGGTCAACCTAGAGGTGAGGCACAGTCATACTCATTTGCTATGATGATGTATCTGTTATATATAAATAGGGAACAGGTTAAAAAAAACAGCCTCCAAGCTGCTTAGGAGGGCCCTGGAGAGAGATCCAGTGGTATGGCAGACATGGATTGCAGTTACACAGCCAAATGAGCATGCTGACCATGCAATGGGTGACGTGGTACTTTGCAGACTTATCAAACCTAGGGAATATTATTTACAGTGCAATGGAGTGTAAATAATATTACTTTGATTCTAAAACTATAAATGTGATGCTTTTAAAGGAGAGTAATCCGTGAGCCCGTGGACACAAGAGAGCAATGGGTAGTGGAGCTCACCAGACAGGGTGTGAAGAAAGTGAGTGAGGTCAGAAGGCTTCTCTCACACAGTTTGTTAAGGCTGAGTTATTTAGGGAGGCCAGCCCACCAACCCTCTCCAGACGACGATACTTTTCTTTAGATGAGGACCTTGGGAATATTATGGCTAGGGCCCAGTCATACTCATTTGCTATGATGATGTATCTGTTATATATAAAGGTATAATGGTAACACTTTCTATGAACCCAGCATTCATAAAACATTATAAATGCATTCATAAAGGCCTATAATGCTATAACACTTTATAACAAACTAATAACATTCTTATTCATAACTGTTTAAACATTGTCATACCACTATACTTTTTGTCTGCAGTGGTGCCTTATTGATTTTCATGAGTAATCAGGCCTATGTTTTCATCTCACTTTACTTAGATTATGCATTGAGCACTTGTAATTCTTGGTCTGAGGAATTCAACATATAAAAGAACAAGTAACAAATTGAAGTTTAATAGCCTAATGCTTTGTGACACTTTGTGTTGTAAAGGCTTATATGGTAACATTATAATACCTCATAAGTGAAGTCATGAGAATATATAAACTGTTATGTCATAAAGTGTCATTAGTTATAAGACTTTATGAATGCATTACAACTCTCTATGAATGTGTTTATAATGCTTTATGAATACCTCATAAAAAATGTTATCTGTATAATAATAACAATAACAGGAATTCTGTTGTAGGCCTTGTTTCAAAAATGGCGATTAGAAAACCAGACTTTCATAGAGAGGGAACATCTTTTCTCTTCTGCCACCAGTCAGACTGGCAGGCTGTTAAATAGGTATGGCAGCAACATTTGTTTATTTCACGCAACATATCGTACTACCTGCTATGCCGCTATTCTCGTTTTTGTGTTATTTGTGTGTGTATGGAGAACTGTGTGCTCTGTGGTTGTGGGAGTGATGGTTGTGCAAGAAGAAACCACAGAGGCCATCACAGAGGGACCAGAGATTTCTAAGGCATGGAATGTGGGACGGAAACCAGCCCATTTCATGATGGACTATAGTCTCCCAGAGATTAAAGCTGTCCAGTCTGTTTTTGAAGGTATGGTGTATAGAAGATAGGTACCCTGACCTGAATCTCACGACTGCAGCATTATCTAAACAAACAAATGCACACTCATGACTGAACCACAGTCAAATGACTCAACTCAGTCAACTGATTCAAGTAGGAGAAGGAGTCAGAATAATAGCGCAAAGCACACACATTTTAGCCAGGCTAGCACTGCCTTGTACTTATGCTCAATGTTGCATTTCATTACAGTTATACATCAGGTACCCAGCCATTGGCTTCGGTTCGCTTCTTCCAAACTGGTGTAGGACCAATCAACAGAACAGCAGAAGGGCTAAATCCCAGGGGCAGGGCTGAAAGTGATGTCACAACCAGTGGTGAACCACAAGTGCTGGTGAATGGTTGAAGTTAACGGTTTAAAAGTTCACAGAAAGTATCTGGTAAGTAAATGTTCACCAATAGAGAGACTTAAGACTACACACAACTTGGTTGATTTACAGCCGGTAATTTGGTGATACTGACAAGTGCCCCCCACATCCGCATCAGTTTAGTAAGACTTAGAGGGGGCCGAATCACACTTTTCACTTTTGGTGAAGAACATTGAACTGCCTCAGTTATGATGTGCACTACAGGCTAAATGAAGCTGTCTAGTCCTTTATGGCGTTTTTAAAATTAATTTTTAATGTTCAGGGACCAGGACACTGTTGTGCGATTGTCATTGGGAAAAAGCATGGGATGAGTGCATAAGAAAGCAGGACCATCAGGTTGTACAAATGGAGGATATTCTGGCCAAAATAGGGGCAATAGCCAGAGCTGGCACCACTGTTCAATATGAAGAGGCAGTGAAGGAGCTGGTGGAGAGCCAGAACTGGAAAGAGAACTGTGCCCTCCAAAATTGGTTCACCGACACCTGGTTGTCAGAGGCAAAGGCAAGCTAAGTACCCTGCATCAACACACATGCCACCATCTGACAAGCTCCAACTAGTACTCTCTGAAAACTACAAATGGCAGAAGGGCCTTTCCACTTAACAGGTTGGCAGAGCACATTGAACATCAGCAATGTAACATATTGGCCCAAATATACGATGTGGTTTTTGTTCTAAAAAATACCTCTTAAAAAGGGGGGCCATCTTATATTCGCAGACTAGAAAAGATAGGGGTAGTTTGCGCCAAATAACGAGAGTTTTGATGTAACCTAAATGAATCAGCAACTGTCCCTCTCAACAGTGCCACAACACTGTATAATGGAGAGATCAAAAGATTATCTTGAACAAAGTGGTTTGAAGGCTTAGACGGAGTTACGACGGCAAATTTCAAAATTATGGTTGTGAATGTGACCGAATCCTCAAGTAACTCTCAAGCTGCCAAAAAAATTGGGGTCATGGAGTGCAGTGTTCGTCAGCTTCACCGGCCGCCTCCATCTGCGGAGTTACAGCTTCTTCTTTTGCTCTGTGTGACAGAGATAGAGTGGAGGGAAACTGGAGTCCAGGCTGTGAAAGTGACGGTGAGACTTGGAGGAGCGGTGTAGAGTGTCGTTCACCCTGGTTCCAGTGGGGGCCCATGTGCCAGCAGAGGGCTATGTTCCGCTGGCCAGGTTTGGAGGAAAGCAGCTGTGCCTACTGATCGTTTTGGCTGTGCGGTGGTGTCCATTCTTACATGGGTGTACCAAGTCACGCCATCTCCATAACCACTAATGCCCATTTATCTATTTGCTTTGCTTTTGCTTTTGCTGCGTCTTTCTTTCATTCTTTTGTTGAGCTAACACTTATATTTCACTGCATGTCTTACAGTACTATTTCAATGTATGTGACAAATAAACTCCTTGATCTTTGATACAACTCTGAACTCTGAACTCCAGTCTCCGCTTGCACTCTAGGCTGCCTATATCAGTGACGAGTTGCAAGTGCTGCAAGTACAAAAATAGCCTATGTGTTGCTTTTTCTAATGTGTTTTGGAAAGGCTGTGCCGGTGCACCGTACATAGAACATGCAAACACCATATCCACCAAAGGATAAACTACTACTCGAGAAATAAAGGTCTGCCTGTAATAGGAAGCCTGTCTAAAATAAAAGTCTGTGTCTGGTGCAGCTGAAGTAAATGTTTAAATAATGGCCAGCCATATTAAAAATAGCATCCGAGGCCAGCGCATACAACTGCTAAAGTGCAAGAACTAAGTCTAGAATTTTTCTTTCAAAAATGAAATAAATTCTAGCTAATAATAAATAAAACTAAAAAATATTCAGTAATCTTGTTGTTTTCAACTTTACATTCCAATTAAGAGATTTATGTTCATTTAAACATGCAGTGCAGGATCGTTAGGGGTGCTGAACTACAGTGTTCGCATATTAAAAATATTTAATGCATGGTTACACCTCCAAGAGCATTAACTTTTGATATACAAATGCAATGTAGTTTGTACTGTACTGTACACAGTAAGGGGTAGAGAAACATTGAAAAAATCAGTCTTTCAGTAAACTGAAACTTGCAACCAAAACTTGCAACCAAAACAAAATTTGTTTTGTTTGATTTTGTTCAAAGCACTATGCTTTTTCAGAAACTTTGTGCAACAGGTCAAGGATTTCCTATAGTGGAGGGTCAGCAAACAAGCCTATTTAGCATTACCCAACATGACACAAGATACAGCAACAGTTCATAACTGACTTGTGGCTGTCGCAAATGGTGTACATGATGTACTTATACATGCCCTGCTTCATGTTGCAGTAGAATGTATAGTCCCTAACCACACACATCCCATCCCTGGTTTTGGGTGGATGCAGGATCAGAGAAAATGTGTAGTCCAAATAGTCAAAGATGATCCACATTCCAGAGAGCTCGCATACAGTATAGTTATTTTATAGTTAATGCTGAGCCTTGTGGCTTGACCTCAGACCTAAGGGTCATGGTACAACAGGAGCTGCCACAGAGGCCAACCACACCCATCTGAAATTACACAATAGGATGAAAGATATGACAAAGACATGCATTGTGGGTGTGGCCATACATAAATGTAATTGGTTAATGACAGTAAAAAAC
The DNA here is from genome assembly GCA_015244755.2 of Tenualosa ilisha. NCBI lineage: Eukaryota > Metazoa > Chordata > Actinopteri > Clupeiformes > Clupeidae > Tenualosa > Tenualosa ilisha. Next base: position 9,385,977 of record PYXC01000629.1, read on the forward strand.
ACCCCACATGTCATGAAGATCTTTAAAGGAACCTCCTTCATGGGAATATAATTGGCGTCCAAAGAACCTGCACATCCCAAAACTTTTAGATGCTGAGCTTTACAATGCAAGTATCCTGTATGCCTGACCAAAGAACAGCCATGAAAATTAATATATGACTCATCATGATACATGTCATAACATACAAAACTAAAGCTAATGAAAACAACTTCAATGCAAAAAGGTTCAGTAACCTGTGCTACTATTTTGGAACATGTGGACCGGACATAATCAGCAATTGATAACATACACCATAATATTAACAATACTAATTTATGTTTGTGCGTGTCACAGGCATACCAGGGGGTGGTTTATCCAGCTGTATGCAGATACGAAAGTTCTATATCAGCTTTAAGATAACAAATACCATGTTGATCTGCAGAAACAGCAGCTGTACTGAGTCGTCACCACATAACGTTGCATTAAACTATGTTTCAGCACCGTTAAGGCGGACAGCTCCCTATATGACTAGTCGAGCTAGATGTGTGCTTTTTGAGTGAGCCAGTGTTTTGTTGTGCCATTGAAGACATGTGAAGATAAGGGCTAGCCTAGGTCTACTTGTGAGATATTTGCAGAATATTTGCACCAACTTTACCGACTAGACTAGCTATCCTCATTACATTTTCAGTTTCAATTTGACAAAAATAAGCCATTAAAAAACAGATACGAAAACAATGCAAATGTGTAGAAAAATATAAATTTAATACATTGGGGATGAAAGCAGTAGCATAGGTCTTCTTAATCTTATTCTCCTTAGATGAATAGCCATCTCACTTAGCAAGAAGTTTTCTGAGAAAAGAGACAACGTGTTAAAATCATCTGCTTATGCATAGGCTATTACCAGACAACAAATCAATTGGCAAATAGACTATGGCTATCGAAAACCTAATTTAACCCATGATGTATACTTTGGACTGCTTTTCTACAACACACTTACTTCTATTATTGTCACCGTGTTCTCCCATTATTTTTAATAACTCGAGCTCCATCAAGTGAATGCCCAGTTCACTGACGACGTCTTGCTCACTTGCCGACAACCGACGGGGACCCTCAGGCGGACAGAAGACATCCAGCGGCTGATATTCAGCTATGAAGAGACGGTTTGTTTTAGGCCAGGGGAGAGGTTGAAATAGCGACTCTAAACTTTTTGAAGTGTTGAAAGTCAAATGGGACCAAATGTCAGTTGATATGCTGGAAGAATCATGCACAGAAGGAAAGAACTCATGATCGCCGCTCATCTTGTGTGGATATCTTGGATGTGTTTTTGTTCGAACAGGAAAAAGCTTTGAAATAGAACGCACAAGGCTTCATAAATTCCATTCAACGTCGCCTGTAGAAACAAGGTAGAAACCTTTCAGACCTACACAAGTTGTCCCACCACAGGCTTTGTCTAAATCGTGTTGTTTCTAATTGTTGTCTTCCTGCTCCATACTTAGATAACCGAGATTTGGGGAACAACGGACACTATCACCATTCCATGAAATATATAGACCTAGGTTACATGTAGGCTAGGTAGGCCTATATTTATGGAAGAATAGGTTCCATGTTCCAAACACATAATAGGCTCCTCATTGCTTTGCTTCTTTCTCAGGCAAACTAGCATGGTATGGAATAGAATCTAGAGAGATAAGAGTTTAGCACATCAACAATCGTGAAAAAAACATGTTTAATGCCCATAAAATTTCTATCCCATTATCTTTTTTTTAAAATAACTATTAGATGTGATCAACTTTCTTATCTCTATAGGCTCGTATTCTATCTCTATAGGCCTATACTACAAATATTTTACTTCTCATGATTTAGCCAACTTGACAGCGTTGTCTTTCCCTCTGTCACCACTTGGGGTCAGCATAGTCCAACATTGGACTGAAAAACTAATAAGGGATCCAATTAATTCAAGGACTGGCTGCTAACTCTCGGTGGAACTCATTGGCTCTGAAGGACCCTCAGGAGTAGCATCCACCCTGGCTCATTTTGACAAAGGCCTGCCTCATATTTTACGCCACTTCCCCTGCCTCTTGCCTTAAGACGCAAGTTTAATGACTCCCCAAGAGCTAAGGCCATTATTAATATCCCAGTCTACCTCTAAGACCATGACCCTACTACCATCCCATGCCTCCTCTTCTGCACAGGTCTTCTCTTATCAAGGTTTGTCTACCATCGCTTATTCTGCCTCTCCCAGATCAAAAACAGCCTATTCTTTTGGTCCTCATTCTTGGGCTTTTGGGAGGTTTGTTACAAATTGTGTTCTCTGATGCCAAATGCAGTAATTTCTCCCCAGACGGTAATAGGTAGAAACAGCTACAGAGCCCCCTGTAAAGGGCCACAATAAAAGAAAGAAATGGTACTATATTATGCCCCAAGACCCCCCCACATACACACACACACAAACACATGCACACACACACACACTTGTTTCTTCCTTTCCAATAACAGTATACAACTAAGTTCAATTGGATATAGGGCTCTGGTGTGATGCCATGTTTGGTCAAGGCTTTATCCATACTATTAAATTCAGTCAGGATGATACGTGTGAAAGCTTTCCTAGGCTTTAAAAATATCAGTCTGGAGTCTTTCTCCAGTCTAGTCTTATTGGATACCTCAAGCCATGTCACATTTGGTACATGTGTGATGTTTCACATAGTCTCCATTTCTCTAAATTGACCAATAAAGAGGTGGTCAGTAGAGAAAATAAAATTTCTGCAATTACAGTAAGCAAATGAACAATATTAAGTGTGGCTACACAACTGGACAAATTGGATATTAACTGTGACAGGTGGCAATGAACTCAAGCTTGAACCAAGGCTTGAATAAAGTCTGAGTTAGTGGTCTGATTGCTATGGCAACAAGTACAGCAGATTGAACTGTTCTGTGCATTCATGATAAGACATGACCCTTGTCTCTAAGTGAGGTCTTATGGTAGTCATCAGCCTACTCACACAGCTTATCAATTAGGTCCTAGGCACTGTGCAGAATTTAGGAAGAAAAGCTCTCTGTGAGGGGAAAGTCTGTGTATGTGTGTGACTACATCTGTCTTGGTGTTCAATAGTGTGTGTGTGTGTGTGCGTGTGTGTGTGTGTTTCAGAAGCATAACTATGCAGCCATTTACTGCCAGACGTTCACTCATGCGATTGTAATCATGGTACTCCATTAATTTTACAAGCATACTCACTTATATTATAAAGACTGAACTCTGACTGACATTCAGAGAGCATGAGAGACCTTAAAGGCTATCACAGGTTTGTGGGGGTTGTTTTAGAAATGCTGTGACAAGTGATTTGACTTTGTTCTTTGTCTTAGGAATTCAGAGTCTGGAGCGCTGGTGTACGTTAGAATGTATTATATGTGTTATAGAATTAGATGGAACTGGCTTACGCTCATGAGAACTGTCTTGTCATGTGCCTCTCATGTCTCAGCTATCTACACATTAGTGAGGACATTTAACATGACGTGGGATTAAGTCAGGCTCCCCTCCTGCATTGGCTCCCTCTAAGACAGTGGTTTCCAAACTTTTACCTTTGTACCTGTTGCGTACCCCCAGAGACACCCTGGTGTTCTACCCCTGCACCACGGATTGCTTGCTATACCAGTTAAGATTTTTGCGTAATTATTGTTACATTAATAAAACATGAACACATATCATATATACAAGGGAATTATTGTATTGTATTGTATTATTGTATTTATTGTATTCTATTGCATATGGTTACAGAGTGTAAAAAAATATACTATATAATATACGTAGTGACAGAATTGTATTGGAGGCAGTTTGAGTACAAGATCTTTTTCCATGTTAATTTATGCTGCTGAGAGTTGGGAATCCATTCACAGATTTATTCTGTGTACCCCCTAGAACTGATTCAAGTACCCCCAGGAGTACTCGCACCCCAATTTGACAACCACTGCTCTAAGAGATGAAACTGACTCTGTGGACACGGCTGCTTAGGCACTCATCCACACCATCTTTATCAATTACTATTCACCA
>PYXC01000629.1:9395000-9460000 GCA_015244755.2 Tenualosa ilisha
CACACTCATTGTAGCCAGGTGGTGTGCAGTAGTGGGATGCTTCTTTATGATGGTCACATTGAACGTCTGGTCAATGACTGCACTGAGGTTTCACCAGGGGAGGAGAGTGCATGTGTCACCTCCTTTTATGGATACCAAAATGCCATAATTCAGACTTTTTTCACTGCTGGTAAAAATAACGACCTCAAGAGACCAATCACTATTATCTCATGCCAATATCCATAAAATGCAAATATTTTCCAACCTACTACCACACAATAAAATTCTACTGCATTTACATGATAATATGTGCAATTTCCTAGACCAAAAAAGTCATCTTACTGCTGTCTTTTCCTGGGAAGAGCTGGTTTTAGGCAGTAAATTGGTCGCAGTTGCTCAGGGGGACCAGTAAAACCTCTGTGCTGTATCCCTGCTAAAGCCTTGGAGTGATATGCTCATGTCCCTCTCTTACGATGGTTGCCTTCATATGGCTTCAGGGAAATAAGTGCGTAAAAGAAGTGTGTCTGGTGCACTTTCTGACTTAGCAGCTCAGTTACTCTTGCCAGTCAAGTTGATTTAAGGACTTCTATAGATCAAACACTAACATTTACTGACATATGTCAAGTAGTTTTCTGGTAACTTTTGTTGTCTGTACATTAAGAAGCACCACACCGCTGTTTGTCTTTAATATCAAAAATTTCAGTCCGAGTTTTTTAGGGAAACACGGTAGTGCGTTACTGATTGAGCAACAAATGCTTCGCAAAAATCTTGTTACATTCACATTTTAAACTCATTTCTGAAGTCATTGTTCACTGGGTTTCTGAGTCTGTCATACTATGCAATGAGGTGGCTGATATTCTCAAGGATGGTGAACAGACCCAACTCGGTCCAGCACAATCTTCCGGCAGCATGGCTCAATGACTGGTTCCATCTTGTGACGTCAATGATATATCTGTGGAGCAATTTATTATTGCCTCACATCAGTCCTCCCATGGGAGAAACTCGCTGCTCCCCCTCGCCATGTCTCCACTGTCGTGTTTGCTACTTCCACACCTCAGCCTACGCTGCAGTGCTGTCTCCCCCAGCACCAATCTGTCGTCTCCCCGCTGCTTCCTTCCATATCCCACTTTCCGTCTGAAATGGAAGCAAACAAAGTACCACCCAGCAAGTTTCCCATATGCTGCATTTCCCTGAGTGAGGCAGTGAACATACCACATGAAATGGTAAACAAAAAAAAAAAAGTAAAAGAAAAAACCTTTGCATTATGGGTTGATTTCCCTTTCTTTCTTTTTTTCTTTCTTTAATTCTTTCTTTCTTTTTCTTTCTTTTATTTTTTTTCTTTCCCTATTTATATATATAGCTGACACGTTTTTCAAAATGTCGTAAAGAGATCAGTTCCAGGGACATTCCGTCTAGAGCAGCTCAGGGTTAAGTGCTTTGTTCAGGGGCAAAACATCAAATCCATGACTTCTGGCTGAATTGCTCGTCTGATTCCTTAGCTCCTACACCACCATCACCTCATAAAATTAGAGCTAGGTGAGCAGCTGACTGTTGCCCAGGAAAGAGCAGTGCAGTGAGTTGGAATCTGTTTCACTGACAGGTCAATAAATCCTCCAGATATATCATATGCTGCAAATATATGAGGAGTTAAATTGAATGATACACATTAATAGCCTTTACTACACTACCACATACAGTACAAGCTGTCATTTTATGCAAAATCTACTCTGAAAAAAATGAAACAGCTGTAACCTGCTACTCAGATAGCCAAGGAATTAATTAGCCAATTAACAAATGTTAACAGACCAAAGCAGCTTTTGAAGATCCCAAGACCAATGACAACTGTTATTGTTACTATATTGAATGTGTCTGTTACTGTTCTGCACTAATACCTCAGATCTTGAGTCTACCAGTCGCCATTTTAGTACGAGTTCTAGACTGTTATGACCATGTATGTGAAAAAAGACCTTGAACTTGAATGTGCAAATGCTGATCAGAGAGATTGCTCTTAGTGAGTCTTGTGCCCTGACATGTCATCATCCCAAATACAGACAAAAACCAAGGACAATGTAGGGTGCACCTTTAAAACTACTGGTGCAAGTGAGTGTTTAATATGTGGCGTGTCAACAGTAATGATTCACCATACTTTAGTCCCAATGCCGTCATGGGAGAAGAGGGAACAGACAGGAGCAGTGTGTTGCAAAATCAATCAGAAAAACAGAAAAGTAGGCTGAGTTCTAATTGTTACATCACAGTGTTAAACAGATCTCCTTTGATGTGTCTGTTTGCAGGGTGTGCTGAGCCACTGATTAATTTTTGTAGACACCCAGATGGCTAGCCATGATTGCATACAGAAACTCGTTTAGTGCTGCGTGAAAATGAACTAATCTCTTCCACTCCCGCTCAATCTTTGATGTTTCTCCTCTGCGTATCTTTTCAAATGAACTGCAGAAAACCACAGAAGACATGTGACGTCACTTGAATATGTAGCCTACAGAATAATGTTTATTCATCCTATTGCAGTCAATGCAAAGTTCAACCTGTTCTTTATATTCACCGCTGTGCTGTATGTGGTTGTGCTGTATGTGGATATGAGGGATGTTTGAGGTTGCATAATAACCCTTGCCTTAGTAACTATATGTACGGGATAATGGCCACCGAGGTGTCCCGATATAGGGAAATAATGGACGAGGTTTGTCTACGCCAAATTCATTATTCCCCTATATCGGGACATCTTGAAGGCTGTTATCCTGCTTATCACCCGGTTGCAACTGATGTGTACAGACAATAAGCAAGCGAAAACATAATAGAAAAATGTGGTTCAGTTTTAAAATAACCTAACCTGTTTGATTACTGTACTATTTTCTTTGGTTACTGATCGTGGTGAGCTTGATAACAGCTGATTTCACTATTGCTTGCTAGTTCAACTGTTGTTTACAATGGTTGTTATAGTTACCATTCAAAAGAGTATTGATATAAGATACGTTTTTTTTTTTTACTAGATCTACGTCATAGGTGCCCCGAGGGAATAATAGACACCCCGTCAGCCAATCAGAAAACAACATTTCATTTCTCTGGGTGAAAACATAAATTTTCAGATTTTAGGCCTCTCTAAACCATAAGGGCAAACAATTGTTTGTAGATGTCTACAGTATATTGCTTCTCACTGTAGAATAGACTGCCCCCCAGTATCACAGGGCCAAATAGCTCAGAGAAAGTAATAGACTTGCTAGTTGACCCTGTGGGGTTGAGGTCATGTTGTGCCCCACTGTGGAATTTTGTGAGCTATGTGCTCGGTGTTCGAAATTTTTGAAAGATGAATGGCATATATTAAGTGCACTGCAAAAAGAAATGAAGTGGAAAATTTTTATGCTCTACAGTATATCATTACCTCTTTCCTAAATATCACATCTGTCCTAATTATTACATCTTTCCTAAATAGTTTTTGTTTTTATTTTTTCTGACCTGAATGAGCAAAAGCAAATATCAGTTTCACAGCATGAACACAGCCATGAAGAAAAGAATTTCAAGTAAACAACACTATGCCACTATTTTGTGAACATTTTTACAGTACTGCATCCCCTTCCAGCCTCAGCCTGAGTCAGCTGGTGTTTTTCCCACTGCGAGCTCCCTGTCCTGGGCTCACACTCGGTAACCCTGGGGGTAATTGGCTGTCTCTCCTCTGCGGAGAGGTCACTCCCTCCCACTGACGGCTTTCTCATCAGTCGGAGTAAATAAAGGGCAGGGGGTGGGGTAACGGAGAGGGTAATCAAAACAGCAATGCGGGGGGGCTCAGGGGAAAGGCTGGCAAGACCCCCTTGCCCACTCTTACCTCTTTCTCTTTCTCTCCCTCTCTCTTGTTCCCTCTTTCTGTCTGTCGCTCTTGGACTCTCTCACCTTTCCTCACTCACTCACTCACTCCCTCCTTTACTTCCTCTCACACACCTTCTGACTTTCCCTGTGTACTCTGCCCAAAGCTCTTTTTTTGATAATTGTGTGTTTGTGTGTGTGTGTGTGTGTGTGTGTGTGTGTGTGTGTGGGCATGTGCATGAGTGTGTGTAAGTATGGCAGCACAGAAGATGCTTGAAAGTAAAGATGGAAAAGGGGAAGAGTACATATCAGCACGAGCCTGTAATAAAACAGTCATTATCATGGAGCTCAGCTTCATAACCGCAAGTAAAACAAATAAAATGGGATCAGTAGAAGGTCATGCCAAAGAGGATGGAGAACAGCTCTATACATCTCTCTCTCTCTATCTCTCTCTCTCTCTCTCTCTCTCGATCCCTCTCTGTTCCTCTGTTTTATGCACTTATATGCCACAAGCCTCAGGTGGATACTTTGCACGAGTGCACTGACGTTTTTTTTTCCCCTGAGCAGAATATTCAGTGACAATAATGACATGCACATGAACAGAAGGAGAAATGTGCCCTCCCCAAAGTACCTATTTATCATCCACATGACTATTAACTGGCAATTGTTGTTTTCCCTCTGTTTACTGTACTTATGCAAATGCATTCAAATCCCTGCAATATCATAACTGTGCTACATAGGTTCTACTGTATATAATTTGTTGTGGGGGAGCAGGAGGAAGTTTTCCCTTGCTGCTCCAGTCTCCTTCAACACAGTTCCACTGCCAGTTCAACAGCAGAGATGAGACAACTGATGAGTCAGTAATGACGCTTAAAGAACAGTTGTCATAGTGCTTAGACAAGGAGTATGAACACATATTCCAGTTCTGGTTAAAAATGGTATTTTTAACATGGTATGTATGTGTGTGTATGAGTGTGTGGGGTGTTGCTGCTTGTCCATGGGTCTATGTGTGTTCATCTCAGCTTACGCTGACAGCAATGCTCCTCTGGGCTGCAAGAGAGATTTGCCCCCACCCCCACCGCCACCCCTCAACACCCCTTCAGTCCCAACCCCCTCCCGTCAAGAGGAGCCATAATGGCAGGAGACACCAGCCTCGGCCGGAAATGAATCCCTCCGCCATTCACACACAGCCTTGGGCATTCTCATCTACTGATAAATCACCGGCGGCTGCTGTTGCATCTCCCACTGTTCCTATACTCAGCCCGCTTCAACCGCAGGTTTTTCATACAGGCAACATCTGTTGTCAGTGGCAGAGCAATCACATCTCTACAGCTTTTAGGGGGAGACATAAAAATAGATGCCTGCTGTGTGCTTTTTTTTAGAGGTGTCATATCTCCTCTTTATGTCTTCCTTATGTATGTGTCCAGTAATCCATGCACACATGCAGTATATATTATTTATTATATATTATTATAACTTAATATAAACAAAATCAATCATATAAAATACATATCAACCATACATTAATATGATGTAATACCAATGTTGTTGCATGCTTATAACATTCTATTAGACTTGTGTAATGTCTTTGGCTTGTACCTGAGCAGAATTGCTGCACAGCTTTAACTTAAATATCAGCTTAGTGTCTTGCCAGGTCCCAGTGTTATGAATTCCAAACAAGGAAGAGAAGGGAGATTGGCATGCTTTTCTTTCTGGAATAGAAATGGATTGCAGTCCTGCATTTGTTTTTGCTCATACTAAGCAAGGGATTAGACGAGGCTGAAATGAACAGGAAATGCGACAGTCTAGCAAGATGCGTCAGAATCAAGTCTGCATCAAGCCAAGCAAAAGGTGATGAAAATGGTGGTGGATGGCAGTGACTCATTGTGGTGTTCTTATTTTGTCCTTTAAACAAGGACTACCGGTGACAACATGCAAAGAAAATAAGTGAACCCCTCCTCTGCCCCCCCACATCATCCCTCCTCCAACTGCACACCCTGTCCTATAACACACAGCCAGCCATCTCCTCTGATGCCCCCCTCCCACCACCACACACACACACACACACACACACACACACACACACACACACACACACACGTACACGCACACACACAATCCCATCTTACACAGTCAGTCGACTCCAAGGCTGTATTTTCGGATGTGCACCTGCTTACACTGGCATTAAATTGACATGCAAAGTGCAGGCGTGATTTGAAGCATTAAGAGAATTCATAAGTCAGGCACTTTCCATAGTGCCAGATGGGAGCCTGCATTCATTTCCTGGCTCCCGTGCCATAAAAAGGGATTTATGTTTCGCCAAAAAAAAGTCGCGGAGAAAAAAAAAGAATAATCAAAAAAAAAAAACCTTTTCCGTGCCCCACACATGGCTGTGCCTTCTGCCATTAATTTGCCTCGGAGTGTGTTCTGTGCTTTGTCTTCTTAGCCATGATCTAATTTTTCACAGACCGTTTCTCGTTTCTCTCCTGTATGGAGTGAGAGCGGAGGGGGGCTTGTGTGCACAGAAAGCCAAAAGACCAACACCGCTGTTGCGGCCCTGGCGGTGGGTCTTGGGATACTTCACACCCATCGCTCATGGGAAGTCGACAGAGGCGGAGTAGGACAGGAGCGATGGAGAGATGGATGCTGATATAGAGTCATGAGTCAGGCTTACACACATACGTGCGCGCACACACACACACACACACACACACACACACACGTATACTCACATACCCGTACACCGATAGACATACATTCAATGTATTTAGTCTCACACACACACATACACACACACACACACACACACACCCACACACACACACACACTACACTTTCCTCCTCAGACTGCTCTGCGACGGCAGGACTGGAATGTCATTACGCCTTGACATGTCTTCCATCAGGACTGTTCCTCAGACTGACAGGTACAGACTCACCCTCTCAGTCCCGTGCCCCAGGCTGTCGTGGCTCTGTGTCACAGCGACACAACTCTACTGGCACCTCCGTGAGATGGATGCGTGATGGGCACTGATGGCGGGCTGGTTAAGGGGCCGTAATAATGTTTATTCTGCATTGAGATAGATTTCTGTAGCCGAGGATGCAATGTGAACTGCTGTTTTGTTTGCCACAGGGTTGTGGAGGTTTGGAGGAGTTTCTTTTCTATGATGATGCCTGGAAATGTTCTGTGCCACACTAATCAGGCTACCTGAGGAGAGAGAGAACATTCTGGAAAGAACAAGCATGAGCATTTCTCCATTAAATGAAGCGAACAGTGGCAGAGGTAACAGGAATTTGGCATTCAGTAAGTGGTGTGTTTATGCGTGTGTGTGTGTGTGTGTGTGTTTGTGTGCAAGCCTGTGTGTGTGTCTAAGACAAAGAGAGAATGTGGGTGTCTGCTGAACACACAGGCAGAATCTTTATCTTTCCATGCTGCAGCAGCAGCAAGCAGCTGTGTCATGCTGATAAACATCCGAATACATGTGAGGTGTGTGTTGAACGAGTGAAGAGAAGATGTGAAGAAAAAGGGAGAGAAAAGAAGAGTTTAAACATTTCCTTATCCTTCCTTCATTTGTCCCTGTGTGCCCCGAGAGCATCATGAATGAAGGAACCACCGGCACACTGACAGGTCACAACATGGGGGTGGGAGAAGGGGAGAAGAAAACACCCCACGTGATTGAACACCCAGATATGCTATTGAATGGGGGACTGGGGAGCACAGAAGTGTAGAGGTTCTCTCATTGTTCCTGTCACACACACACGTTAACGTCCTGACACACACACACATACACACACACGCACGCACACACATTCTCACACAGACACACACACACACACACACACACACACACACACATGCACATATACTGTATGCACACATCGTAACACACACAGAAAAAAATTCACACCCACACACACGTACATACATACAAGTACTCTATGCACACATTAGAACAGAAGCAAAGGCACTCAGAAAAAAAAAAAAAAACACACACATATGCACACAGTAGAACAGAAGCAAAGGCACACAGAAAACACATAGACAGACACATACACATACACAAACGCACACATTCTGTCTCTCTCACAGACACGCACATACACAAATACACACATTCTGTCTCTCTCACAGATATGCACACATACACAAACACACACATTCTGTCTCTCTCACAGATACGCACACATACGCAAATGCACACATTCTGTCTCTCTCACAGATACACACACATGCCCACACATCTCCAACAGCTGCACTGTGGTTCCGGTATATAACTGCCCTTCCTGTGTTCTATGTTGTCATAGATTTATGAGCCCAATATGCTATCAGTTATGTGGGCCTCAAAGTGGGCTCCCGTATCTTTGAAATAAAGACATGATGGTCTTTGTTGGTGGTGTGGTAATTGCAGTGTAATTATCGAATTCCTTCCCAATGTTATTAGCGCTGTTTAGGACTAATGATGTCGCACCACGCTTTCTTTGGGGTCTGTCATGTTTTAAAATAATTGCCTTCAGGGAGTTACTAATTCTGGGTTTATTTCAAAAGAGCTTTAATGTCTGCCTCAATACAGGGCAGGAAGCAATTGTTATTTTTTTTTTCCAATCTTCTGCAGATACGATGCGCTACCCAATAAATATCATCCCAATTAACTGGTGCAGGGGAGGACAGAGGACATCGGAAAAAGGAGATCACTATGATGTCTGGAATTCAATTTCCAGCAGCTGTAATTTCTTCAGAGAACATAATAAAATCCTTAATCAGTGCACAGTACATCAAAGGTATACAGAGACCACGCATATAGCGTACGCACACACAAATACATGCACACACACACACACGCCCACATGCACGCACACACTCCCCTCCTACGACCACACACATACACATAAATACATCAAAACAAATACTGCCCCTCACTCAGCCTTGTGCATCAAAACAACAAATTGCACACGATTACATTTTACATCCATTTATTTTCTTCCATTTTTTCCCCTAAGCAAAAGAAGCTGATGATAACCATAGGCAATTACTTCTATTATTTCAACCATTTCCTTTCTCGCCACAAGCAAATGAAGGTGATTGTGAATTGAGCGTCTCTGATGAGGTCAGTGCGATTTGAGTAATGGCATAACATCCCTCAGCCGAGACGCTCATCTGACAGATGGGCAGGTGGGAAGTAGGGAGCTGTCGGAGCACTGTGCCCTCTTCAACTCTCCCTGGGTCTAACTGAAAGCCCCGGTTGTTGCGTTCCTTTCTTTCTTGTTTTTTTTCTTTTTTTTTACTTGCTGTGAATGGGTTTTTCAGTCGAGTAGCCAGTGAAAATAGGGTAGAAAACTAGGAGCAGAGATATAATCTTTGTGTGTGTGTGTGTGTGTGTGTGTGTGTGTGTGTGTGTGTGTGCTGGAGGTGGTGAGAAAGAAAGAATGAAAAAGAATGATGTTAGAAAAAAAAAAAGATTGCAGAATTCAGCCCTCCATTAGATTTCATTTTCTGGACACCTGGGTGTTTGGGATATTAATGGCTGGATTTGTTGATGTGCTTTGTGTTGTTTTGTTTTGTTTTTTGGAGGTTTTTATTCCTCTTCTGTGGCAGTGAGTAAATAGCCTGGGCAGGAGTTCAGGGTGGCTAAATAGCTGCTCTGAGTTTCTTCTCCACCAGCTGCAGGAAACAGAGCAGTCACCCCCCCCCACACACACACATCCACACAACGCCGCTGTTTCCAACTCCACTGTCACCCACCTGCACATACAACTCTCCTCTCTCTCCCCCACAGCCCAATCTCACTAGCCAGCCTGATTGAGCTGTTCACATTCCCTCAATGCGAGGCGTGACAGAACCCTTCACAGCCCAGAATTTTCCTCCCTCTGGCTGCAGTTGATGGTTCCTTTGTAGTTCCAGTGTAAAGTGAGGGCTTAGAAGGTGATATAAAGCATATGTTGTATGTTAAAATTAAATGATATATATGTGAAAGTACTTGTCCCTCATCATGCTTGAAACATTTAAAACATTTCAGAAAGGAATGTTGGAAACATCATGTTTTTATATCAGGAGCTTTTATGTAGAAGCAGAAAGCAGAAATATCAAAGCAGTAAGTAGAAACACTAGACACTGTAATCAATAAGATGTCATTGCTGCTTCATGTTTGTTTGACTGAAGAATGGGGCACCCTAAACATGAATTGATAATGCTGCATTTTCTCTCCTACTTTTAATGTCAGAGAGAGAGAGAGAAAGAGTGAGAGAGTGAGTTGCTCTTTCACTTGATGCTGATGAGAAGCCCTGAGACAAAGAAGAGGTTCCAATTCCTCTGTGTTTTCTCTCATAAGCAGCTTACTAACAGGCAGGCCGATGCTTCTTCAGTCATTGAAAATGTTACATTAAGGGACACAAAACTGTCCCATGGCAACTGGAAATAGTGGTTATGGTTGCTGGTTAGAGTAGGCTTGTAGCTTTCTACACTTGACTTGGCTCGGCTTCAGTTACTATCCCTGATCCTGAGTCTGAGTCATTGTGGCTCGGTCTTGTTATTTCCGGCGCCATCTGGGGGGAAAACAACACTCTTATTGGACTTCTTTAGGCTTCCTGGCTATTGCGTTCCTTGTCTGAACGACCTGGCATGACGTTAGCATGTAATAGCGTTTACAATGGAAAGGTCAGTAGGTGTACACACTGATGCACACCGTCACATTAATTCACCCCAGACTCCATGTTTATTGACTTAAACTGTCGATTGCTACTTGCAGACATGGGGAAATAAAATGGAGGAGACAAGGAGGGCTAGACATCCTTTATAAGGACATAAATCACTTCATGCTCACTGGTTGTGGGTTATGAGAGCTTTGGCCTCTCTCGTAATCGTGTTCTCACATAGGCTGTTAAGTCACTGGGACCTGCATTGTAATATCTTCAGTGAAATATCAGCTTTCAGTGCTTTTGTTCTGTTAACGTAATCTTATAAAAGAACTGGAATCTAATGAGAGTACATTTATACTGTGTGTTGTAAACATTGATGATTACAATCATGATTGAAACAGCCATTACACACACAGTGAAAGCAAGCTGTTCATGCTGCTGTTTGTATTTGCCAAAGTTACCTAACCTAAGGTGTTAAATGAGTCCACTTCACTTATGTTATCGTTTATGTCATAGCAAAAGACGCAGAACATACACTTTCGCATGATTCAACCTAATATGGTTTGTTGAAATCTAGTTGTCTTCTTGAAAGCTGTCTTTCTCTTTGTTTCATGTCAAGCTATGAATCCATCATTTTAAATCCAATCCTCCTTTGTCAAATACCCTCTACTTTCCCACTTCATACTGAACAAAATGGTTACTCGGAAACTTACCTGAGATTAAAAGTCGATTCTGTGCCCTCATATTATTTTGAGCAAACACAAAAGAGGCCTCTGTGGTCTTCTTTAAGTGTCCATGAAATGTATTTTACCTTGTACTATAGTTTTTTTTTTTTTTTAAAGTGTGTTGTTTAAGAATAATCACTTGACACCTGCATCCACACCACAAATATATCTTAGTGCATCCACCTACACTTCAAATTATACACTATTTCTAACTATTTCTTTTTTATTTTGAGATCTGATGAAGAGGGGAGAAAAAAGAGATGCTCTTCACATCCATTATCTGTTCCTATCTCTCACTACAGTAATTGCTTACTTGCTGCTGAAGCTCCTCTTTCCTCACCCTCTAAATGTTCCACACAGTCAGCTCATGCTGATCTCTTCCACTTTAGAACTGTGGGCATCAAGCCATCAAACCTGCCTTTTCACCACCTCTCTTCTTGCCCCTTTCACCCCCACCCCTGTAGGTGTTGGTTATTTACGGGCAGGAGTGAGAGGAGATGCTGAGGTGAGCGATGCACTCCTCATTAAAATTGGAGGCCCGAAGACGCTGTAATTAGCTTAGTGGGAAAGGGGTGGACAGGGGTGACCATTAATACAAGTATGTACTCAAAACACTCAATGGCTGCCTAATTACTACTTACCAGAATACCTCCACCGGCAGAGGCTGTCACGACACTGAAGATTCACGGGTCAGCGCTTACCCGCGGACACCTCCAAATGGCTGTGAAGGCCTGCCCGGATCTGCATGTAGGAATGATCACTTGCCATCTCTGTGGGCACTTGGAAAAAATATATACTGCCGTATTATCAGCTGGAAGCCATAGAGTGTGCTCTCTGCTAATTGAACCATGACAGACGGTCAAAGTACATGAAACCTCAAATGATGAATTCTGAGTTGAGAGTGTGAGAACAAACTTCAAAGAGGTTCAATTTTCCACCATTACCAGTATGCTATAGGTACATATTGTGTGATTTTTTTTCAATTGACCTTAAATATACTGTATTTTTATACATGTGTTTAAGTGATAAATGCATATTATGATGGGGAAAAAACTCTGTGAATGCGCACACTAATTACACTATACTGATTGGATTGCATTAAAGTTCTGTATTATGACACAATGCTCAATGGTTGACCTTTGCAGCAAAAAACATCCTCTTGTGGCCAAATTAATGATATGCACAATTACATGCAAGTGGGATACACACAAGAAATTAATTAAGCGATGAAGGACCCTGCTGTTGAGTTTTTGATGAGCATGAACATTCTAGATCATTCTTACATAAATTCTCTGTCCCTTGAGGATTCTTGGAGCTTTTCCTTTAATATAAATGGGAAGTCTTGCTTGCTGATATTGTTTCCAGAGCTGGCTTGATAACATGAGAGCATAAAAAACCCACCCTGATTGTCAAGGCTATGCAGCTCTCGTGAGATGGCCATACAGACTTAAAACTGCAAGGAGAGCATTTTCTGCCCTCTCAAGTCTCTGCAGCTGCCATAGGGTCAGATATCCCATTTTCATGTGGCATTAAATGCATTTGATGAGAGTCAGCATTCCGATATGGCCAAGCCGCGAGCATGTGTATGCTCTCAGAGTGGTTGCAATGGGAACAAGCTGAAGCGGACGTTCAGTATAGCAGGATACTGACGACAGAGAATGAGAGTGAGTTCAACAAAGGCCATGGCCAGAGTGAAGAGGATGTGTTTAAAATGTAGCTCAGCAGGCTGATGAAGTGCTTACGATATGATTAAAGTGTTAATCTGGCCCTGATAAGAGAAAGAACAGTGTGGCTGTGATTGTCAAACAGCTGAGGTTCACAGTCTAATGCCAAATAAAAAGAGACGTAACAGGGCAGATACTCGCTCATTATTAAGGGATTAGCATTGGCAGGACTTCAATCAAGGCAGCTTTACAAGGCAAATGTTCAGAATGTACACACGGTGAGAAATGCCCTAAAAACTAATAAGGACCCTAAAATTGAAAGCAAATATATGCCAGATCAACATTAATTAAAGCTCTGCATTGCTTTCTAATTAAAATACTCAGCTTTTCAATTTATGTCTGACATTGGAATCCTTTTTGTGAGTCACAGACTGAGGTTTTGTTCAATCAGAAGTCAGACCATTTAGGAGGTATTCTTCAAAGCCTTCAGTGCAACAGAACTACTGATAGGAGTATGAGATATTCAGTTCTGCTATCAACTGGCCATCACACTGCAATAACATTCCCAATAAGGATGGATCAGTTATGTGTGTTCTAACAAGTAATCTTACAAATGTTCGAAAGCCTTTTACATTTGCTTCCCGTATGTGCATATAGCATGAACATGTGTACGTTACACTGCCATTAAGACATTCTTAGGGAGCACTATCCACATTGTGCTGAAACGGTGCTGAAACATCCCAAAATTTGAGGACGTAGGGTGAGGTCATGTCATAGCAGCATAGCTGCACAACACTTGAACTTTGGACCTACAGCTTTGCTGCATGATGTGTGGACACATTAGGTCACTTCTTTGGGAAGAACACTGGGGTATTACTGAATCACTGGTCAAATGAGTGAATCATATAGGCCTATAACTACTATTTTAACACTGTTAAAGTCATGTGGGATAAATCACATGTGCTATTCATTAATTCACTTTCCATATTTTATTTGATTAACAGACCTGAGACAAATGTCTCTTTTCATAAGCATGTCCATTTGATATGATAAATAATAAATGAGAACATATATTTTATAAATATGTTGTAATTTCCCTGTCTGAGAGGGGCTCTGGGTGACCCTAGTAGGGCCTTAAGGTGATCTTTGATGACCTAGGACAACACTTGCTTACTCATAACTCTGTCACTGCAACATTCGTAACCAACAATGGTCCAAGAAATCTGTAGGCGTTCATAGGAGCAGCCATATGAACCATGAAATCTATGTCACATTGAAGCAAATTTTACAATGCTTACAAAACAATTAACATTTTCATCCTCCTGTAATGGACATTATGATGGATATTCATCCAGTTACTTGGAGACAAAAAACTGTGGTGTAAATCCTCAAGAGGAAAAAAGGCAGTTGCCTGACAAATGCTTTCAGTGCTCAGGAGGTCAGTCTGTGAGCAGTGTTGTCAGTGGTGTATTGTGAAATCCATCATCGCCCGTCTCCCACACAGTACTTCATGGCTCATTTACGACTCTCCTCTCCCACTCAGGTGCCACACTCTACACAGACAGTGACAAACGCTTGCTTACATGCACACATATGCACGCACGCACACACACACGCACGCACGCACAGAACTACCCTGGATAACTTCCAAGCAATAGCTATTATGCCTGTAAATGTCTTCAATGTGACTCTTGAGCTCATGATTTAAATGTGATTAGTGATAAACATGACAGTTGACTTGATCAGAGCCTTTAATATGTATTAAAAGAAGATGTTTTTTGAAAGATGTTTTTTTTGTAGACTGATTGAAATGTAAACAATGTTTTCAGATACCTGAATTACATTCATTAACTTTTGTCATTCAAGAGCTTTATCAAATGATCTTTAAGGACTGGTTGAGTCCCATCTGGTAGTATGTAGCATTTTTTCATAACCTCCTTGTGACTCCTGTGGACTTGAAACTCAAACAAAGACTACTATCCTGCAGAGGTGTGGCTAGGATGCCATCATTGGGTGGGCATTAGGCTTGCTTGGGGGGCAAACAAATAATCCCTAAATGAGCACAAACACAGGTGCCATCATTTGTTTGAAAGTAGTATTGCTGAAAATATGTTGTATAGACAACACATTGCTGATGCGGACTAATAGCCTAAACAACACAACAATATAGGTTGCTCCAGTAATTGTAGCTCAACAGATACAAGGGTATTGGAAGCATTTGTGATGTGCACAGGTACTGAGGGGGGCCTGGGGGTCTTCCCCCAGAAAATGCTCATTTGCTGTTAGATATCTTATTTCATCATCATCCCAAACCAAGGACTGGCATGACTTGGCTTCATGATTGACTCATGCAAGGCAAGTCTTTGAGGACTCAGGACTTAGAAGGGACCCCAGAATTAAGCAATGTCATCTAGGCTATTAGAAGATTTAATTCAATCTCACTTGCAGCTTGCAAAATTGGAATAGGCTAATTTGTCCTTTGAAGAATGGCTAACTAATAGGCAAGTAGTCGGCATGGCTCAGCAACACTTAAAAGGATACCCTTGCCAGGTATGTATTAGATTTCTTTGCACTGTGATGTTAATTAGGCTAATGATGCAATAATGTTTTTTGACCTCAGGCTGAGATTGTATCCACAGAATTGGGCACTCTGTGTTTGAACTTTGTTAGAAGATACAGGCACACCCTTGAATTTATTTACACTCTGGACAGAAAGCAAGTGAGAGAGAGCGAGAGAGATTAGGAGTGGTTTTGGGAAATAGGCCTACAGCTGGACTTGAACCTGGGTCCCTGTGAGTACATGGGCAGGATATGGCATGAAACACTGATGCTACAGCCACAGTAGAGCTCCCCCTAGATATCACATGTCCAAAAGAAAAAAAAAAACAATTTAGTGAATTTCTGCAAATTTCATTGGAAGAAGTCGCCTGCTGTATGTCATGGGCCACTTGTGTCAGTACTGCCCACAAGGGGGCTGGTGAATTGCTTCATAGAATCTGCATTATGGCAACGTAAACCTAGATGACCTTTAATTAACTATTGGGTGCTGTTCAAAGGACCATGTAATTTTACATTACACAACTTCCTCTTCCCGTTAAATAATGTTTTTGTCAGTGCTGGTAATTTGATTTATTGTGGAGAGTGTGTGTACAATAGGAGATTATCTTCCCCTTCCGTGCTTCTAATTTATCAAAATTTCAGCTGGATTCACTCAGCTGTGTTGTGTCTTTGTGGTAGTACATATATTGTATGTTTCTTTCAGTCAAGGACTTTGTTCTTCAATTTACTCTGACAAAGGGCTTTCATGACACGGCCCCTTGCCTTGACATTTTAGGGCAGACCACAGTTGCTGGGTTGATTAAATCAAATTCTCTCTTATTTCAGGATGACAATGGAGCAATTTTCCACCACTTATCGGGTTACTTTGCAGCCCTTAGAACTTTACCCATGAAATTCAATGTTCTGAGCAATGGAGAAAGTTCATATTTCTACAGCCAGATTTTTTGTTAGGTAAACATTCTTTCCCTCATAAAATATTTCTTAATAGGATATGTAATTGAGCATAACGGCTGAAAAGTCCATGTAATTTCTAAGCCTTAACAAGCTGGCACCATAATGCAGAGCAGAGTTTTAAATCAGCACAAGACAAAGCCCTCTCTACTTCCTGGAGAGCACTAGATAAGTTAAAGTAGTCTCTTAGGGCTTAATAAATAGTAGCATAGAGGAAGACTTGAAGGTGACCCATCATTACTGTGTCCCAGACTATAAGTTAGACCAAGAACACCATGCTTTTGTGCCCTTATTTCCAATTTTTGATTACTTCTAACCTAGGGGGACTAAATTGACCTCAAGTCCATTGTACGAAAAAAAATTGAATCATTAGTCATAAATACATTTTTTTCCTTTGCTCTCCTTTTTTTAAGGAATACATTTTCAAATGGACCAGAATATACTGTCTGGGTCAACTGACCTTCACCAAAGAAGAACTCTGTTGGAACAGTGTGTAGCACACGGAGCGGATTTGCAACTCTCATTGGTGAACTCATTCCAGTCAGGGTCACAATCTCTGCTTAAGAAAACTGATGAGAAATGCAGTGCCATAGATCACCTTGTTTAATCCTGTCCCCGAACAGAGATTTAGAGAGAGTGGCATTTTTATTAGAAGAGAGACAGCCACAAGCCACCATGTTTTTGAACTGTATTGTTTGGCCCATATGCTTTCTGTGTATGATGAAGATACTGTCTGAATAGATTTTTTTAGAGAATATTAGAGTGAGAATTTGTGAAAGACTCAAATGACTCAGATCAGAGCTGTGCTCAAAAACCGGATTCAAAAGAGGCAACAGTGCAAAATGTCCCAAATAATTTCCCCCAATGCAATGTCAGCTAACAGCTGGTGACCAGCAGTGGTCAAACTGACAAATTTGTGTCCAGTGTCAATGTCAATCTACCAGATGATCCAGTCATAATACGCAGGTCAACTGGGGTCAGACCAGGGAGGTGAGCTGCCTTCCAATTCAGCCTTGTGAGAGAGAGTCCCATGGGTATGTATGTGTCTGCCAGTGTGCTGCCCTATAATGGGTCTTCCATTGTATCCCATGCTTAATGGATCCCGTGTGGGTCCCTGCAGGGAGAGTGACTGATGGTGGTTCTGGTTCACAGCCAAAAGCTATGCAGACTCCACAGTAGCCTCCTGTAGCCGAGTTGTTGGCAGGCTGCAGCTTCACGAGAACAACAACAAAAAAAGGCACAGTTTGAGCCTCAAAACAGTGAATTTGTTGTCCATGAATTGTTAAAATAAATGCTTATCATTCCCATTTTCAACATGAAGCAAAAAATAAATACATAAATAATGAGGGTCAAGAACTGTGGGTGGGAGCCTAAAGAAAATTTCTATTATACAGTTCATAAGAGTAAATGGTTCTGTGCAGTGGTTATTTGGGTTTCAACACAGTACTAATACAATACACGTTTGAGTATAAACTACATCTTTAATGTGCTTTTACAATTTAAAAGCGCTAGCTTCAGGAATTATAATTTAGTGGTACCACAGTGAAAGCCTCAGACACTGTGGTAAAATGGGCTCAGCAGTTTGAATTGGACCGTGGTGATGTGGACCCCCCCCTAAGGTACGCTGCCAAATGGAAGCCATCTCTCCAGTGTCTCTCCACTGCATTGACCTTCCTGTGGAGTAATGGGATTTTTCAAGGATCATAACAGTATGTATAAATGTGTCCATTTTGAAAAGCATTTTGTGACATAAGAGCTGCTTGCGTGTGATGAGCCAATTCTACGCATGGCTGAGTAGCTTATCTCACTTCAGAATGGCAAAGCAAACAGTTGCACAGACAAAACAGACAGATGGGCTCACACACAGTACACTCAGACACACACACACACACACACACACACACACTATAAAGTGAGGTATAGTCAAAGCAGATGGTAAAAAAATACCAATAGATATGACATACTTTGCCTGGTAAACTCTTACTTACTTTTAGAGTGAGGTACTGTACTGAGGAAAGAATGAGGTCATGTGCTGAAGGTAGCATGTTGGTATTTTGCTGCAAAGAGATCAGGAAAATATTTGATCGACATTAAATGAACATATTTGAAACTTCATGGTGAAAATGAAAAGAACATTGCACTAATACTCTCATTATTGTGAGCTTTGAGCATGACTGCATCTCTAGATGCACAGTATAGAAGAAATGGAAAACCCTCAGGAAAGAAAAAATTTTATGCTCCATTATCTCAGGAAAGATTTTGAAAACTCCCCCAGACATAAGATGGGTCTGGGTTGTTGTGTGCAGACAGATCAAAACAGCAGCAGAGTGGTGGTGATGCTAGTGCTCTAATGGCTAAAACTACTCCTTTGTTTTCAAGGAGAAGTCTGGTGTGATTCATTCCACAGCCCTGTTGTCTGAGGTCACGAAGTGCTGTCTGTATAAAAAGAACAAGAATATTTGACACAGATTTAATAGCATACTGGCAATAAATATTAATTGAATAGGTCATAGGAAAATTTAACTGAAAGTGAGTTTCTGTGCCCCACTCAGTTAGTGTTAGCTGCCTGCTCACTATCTGGTCTATGTTGTATCAAATTGTCTCGTTCTTTTTCTTACTGACAGCATTGGTGATCTTGAACAACAGAGCCATGGATTGATTCACACCGGACTTCTCCTTTAAGTGAATAGCTGTAAAAATAGTAATTAATATCATGCTAGTCTCCACCACTCTGGCCTGTGAGAAAAGACATTTTTTCCTTCATTTAGACAGAATCTGATATCTGAATATGTAATATTTAAGATAATTACAACCTGTCCAAAGAATGGCTTTGAATATCAATTCATGCTTTTAGCGTACACATGCTTTGATTGTATTCATGACATGTCATGCAGTACTTGAACTGCATGCACTTTAATGATGATTGAAATTTCATCATGTTTATTCAGGGACTTGTATGAATTTGCGAGTTGAATGAGCACATCAGACAAAGGTACAGGAATGCCACGGCATACTTTATATGTGAGATAACCTGTGCATTTCTTTTAGTGCACTATCCAAGAGCACTGAATGATCCTCCTCACAGATGACATAAAAGCATCAGAATAACCTAGGTTTTTCATTATGCATGTGTAAAGGCATTTATAAGAACCAGGAATGGATTTTTTATAGGTCTTTTCATAATGAATATCTCAGTGCAATGAAGTGAGACCCACAGAAAAAGCATTACCAGCCAAGTATACATATTGATGCCAAAATGTTTTGTTCTTTTCATTTCTCAACAACACCGTCAGATAATGAATGTTCATGATGTATTCAGCAGTGTTGAATTTGGGTCACCTTTTTTCCAGAGCAATAGATGGGAGAGAGATGTTTACCCATGCCTTAGCAACTGTAACTAGGGACCTTTCTTGGGACATTTTCTCCCAAATCAAACCAATGCGAAAGTAAATCAATACAAATTGCAGATATAATCATTGGTTCCACATGGCAGCCTCCCCCCTCTCCTCTGGTCTTTCACACACACACACACACACACACACACACACACACACGTACACACACAGGACTACAGCACTTGACCAGCCTTTCTAATTTGCTTCTCGTTATAAAACAGTATTTGTGGTTGTTAACATGGCCATGCAATTACACACACAGAGACATGCTCACACATACACACACACACACACACACACACACACACACACACACACACTCAGTTCTTCAGTAGGTGGTGTACTGTGGGGTGTTATAAGCCCATGGCCAGCTGAAAGTGGCTGGTGTTTGTGTCCTGGTGGGTTTTTGAAATTCAGCACACCGCTCTCTCCCTTTGTTTAAATTCACATTACCACCGCCACAGGTCACGCTCTTCATTTCAGACATGCATGGAAAATATCACTGCAAAGGTTTCAAACAATCCACTGGGCAAATGCCAACTATGTTGCATGCTGTAAGAAGAGGACCCTAAAATGTGTTTCAAAGCCTGAAGTGCAGTCGAAAGCCTTGCCCTTTCACACAAGCATTATCACATGTATTAGGAAGTCGTATGCTTGTCGGATGTGACTGGGAGAGAGAGAGAGAGCGAGAGAGAGAGAGAGAGAGAGAGAGAGGACGCCTCTTAAAAGGTCAGATGTAACCAATGTCAGGGTTAAGTCTCTGTGTTATTCATAAGCAGCATGTGATGCTGATTTAATATTGATTTCCTTCAGTTTCTCCATGGGACTGGTGGTGTGCATTGCTATGTATAGGCTAGGTATATGTTACATTTCAGTCCAGTACAAAATTCAGGGAAAAGGTGTGCAGTATTGATTTCAGACCTACACAGTACATTATTGCTTATTTCATACTCTCTGGTAGGTGTTAATAGATCAGTTCTGCAATCTGTTGTACCAAATATACCTAATTACCAGTTATACCCATAATAACTAAAATCACTAGCATACAAAAATCACTATCCTCATGAACTAGATGTAATGTGGAAATGAAAAGTTTTGAATTTATGGGAATTATTATCCAGAAACAAACAAACAAAAAATACAGAAGGAATGAATATCTCTATATCACAACCTGTTGGTGTAATTTTGTTTAACTGAGATAGCCTAACGCACATTCAATCATATCACTGCACTTTCAATTTCAGCAGACCACTATGTAAGTAGCAAGAACAAAGTCATAAAACTGCCTGATATGAAAAAAATGTGTTATGTACCCTTGATTCCTGAGCCCCAAATGATCATGCAGAAACATTTTAACAATGGTGCAATGAAATCAGTGGAAAAGCAATTCAATGTGAAACTCAGTTAACTGTAAAGCAGGAAGGAAAACAAATCAAATGTATTGCCAAATAGAAAATATGTTGTGGTTCATGATGTTTTGAGGGCAGAAAATAGAATGTTACTAGATTAGAATGAAACGAAGACAGATTAGTTAGAATAGGTGAAGGTAGCTACAGATAAAGCTATAAAAATGTCCACGTAATCCCACTTGAATTTTAAAATCTTTAGCTTCAAAAGAACATATAGCATTGAGCTGTTTGTGCAAATGAGGCGATTGTGCATTCCATCAACATCATCTGAGGAAGAATGTAGTCATTTAGTGCATAGCAGCAGTTTAACAGAGGCAGACACTTCATCACATTATGTGTCTGTGGTTATGATTCAAATATAATGCTATGCTCTTTTGCAATCAGAGACGCTATCTTTGCGAACCTATGGATTTCGCAGTCCAAGGGGAGCACTGTCCTTCCTTGGTTGCTGAAATATGCTATCGCACAGGCGAACTTCCAAGGGCTGTCATGCAGCCTCTGTCATAAGTGTTCCCCCCTCCAGCATCTTGCTCTCTTCTGCTTTTCCTGCCCATCTAGGCCATTTCCTTAATGAGGTTGAGCTCAGCCATGTTTCACTTTAACACCAGCCTCCATCTTCTGTCGTGGAGATACCTTTTCACCAATTACTCTAAATGGCATGAGCCAGCAGCATTCCCACAACCATGTGACAGCCAGTCACTTTATGTGATGACAACACCCCCATCTGACATGATTGATGATTGACAGCCTACCACTAAGGGTATGACCAAAAAATATCTCTGACAGGCGCCACCTCCAAGTCTTGGACACGGGACTTGGGTTGTAATACAGATAAAACAGTCATTGTCTTCCATGGTAATAAAGACCTTGACCAGTAATGGATGAGGGGAGCAAGGCCACAGAATTGATTTTTGTCAGAGCTGCCTCTAAGAAACCCACCCGTGATAGCTTAATAGGGAGCCTGGCTGTAAAAACAGAATTAAATACTGGGATTCTTCCTCTCTCTTTCACTATATATATGATATATATTATAGATATATATATGGGCATTTTACGCAAACCGTCACATTCATAACAGCAACAAAATGTCATGGTATTTATATGATGTGAATGATTATGTGAAAAGTTTAATAAAATTAGTTCTACAGCCTACAACCAAAAAGAGTGAATGCTCACATTTTATGTAATCATCATTCACATCATTGAGTTGGCATTATGGATGTGAAATTGCCCATATATATATATATAATTTTTTTTGAGTGCCTTTGTCTGTCAGAGCTGGGCTTCTCTATGTCCTAATCATGAAATACTCTGGGCTGTTTTTCCTCCTGTGCTGGTATGACAGCCTCTCATCATTTCTGCAGCTTTCCAGATGGGCAGACAGTGGACATCCGTGTGCTGTGCCAAGCAAAGCAGCTGGCAGCTTCGCGGCTTCGCAGGCGCGGGCAGATTTACCCAGGGGTCAGGAAGGCCACGATTCAGTGGGAAGGAATGATTTTGCTTCCACTGACACATTACAGTAATACATAGTTCCATCTTGCACACACTTCCTCAGATAGAAAATGGAAACATAATGCAGTGTTGCGTGCACAGCAACATCATCTTGCTTGTTCCAGACAGAACTCAGTTGAGTGTATATATTTCATTCCTGTGACCTATACAAAATACAATACAAACTATATAAGGAATTATTGGTTGGTTGACCCACTAGAGGTGGGAGTTTTGCCAGCAATAAGTCAAGTCAAATATATTTCTTGAATCTAAATTCCATATGGATCACACAAGTGTGAGATTTCAAATGTCCTTGGAAGGCTAATACAGTAAAATGTTTTGGTCGGACAATGTGGTCACTTTAAACCCAAAGTGCATAACATTAAGCTGCAACTTGGCCATCTGGTACACAAATTACATTAATATGAGATAGATAGATAGATAGATAGATAGATTGATTGAACAATACATAGATAGATAGATAGATAGATAGATAGATAGATAGATAGATGATAGATAGATAGATAGATAGATAGATAGATAGATAGATAGATAGATAGATAGACAGATAGATAGATACTTTAATGATCCAAAAGGAAATTTAGACATGTAAGACACATGCTTATGATACACATGATCTGTTAACTTGGAGAAATTGGCCTTGAAATAATTGACAGCTGACAAATGTAAGTCGCTGTGGCTAAACACGCCTTCTAAATGCGTAAATGTAAATGTTAATGTAGATGGTATAAGAGTGGACACTACAGTGTAAGAGTGGGCACTGAAGTGTTCTGAATAATTAAACAAGGATATACAAGTGATATATGGCCAGACTTATACAAACATAAACCTGTTACCAAATTCCATTGTTATTTTCATACATTTCCATGTAGACTCAATGATTTATCCTCCTTTATTTTGCTTTCGTCAATACCTGGTCTCACCTTCTCCCTTTAGGGTTGTTTGAAGTTAAGCTATGGCCACAAATGGTTTGATCAAAACAAAGCATATCAGCATAAGTATGTATACTATTTTGATCCTGATAAGGAAATTTGGTCTCTGCATTTATTCCATCCATGAATTAGTACACAGCACACAGTGAGGTGAAGCACACACTGGGCTGCCTGCTGCAGCAGCTCCCAGGGAGTAGTGAGGGGTTAGGTGCTTTGCTCAAGAGCACCTCAGTTGTGGATGTTGACATGGCAGAGCTCAACCAGCTCCCTCACCCACATTATTCCTACTGATCGGAGATTGAATAAGCAACGTTTTGGTTTCATGCCCAAAGCCATTACCTGCAGGTAGCAGATGTTTTAATCCACACAATGAAAGGTTGTTGGAAGTTTGGCATTATTAGCAGGCCATTGGAAATGGAGGTGCTGAAGCTGCGCAGTGTCTACTCTTGAAGTGTGGAGGAATTGTGATTAGGAAGAGACAGATGAGCTGTTCCAGGCACGTTCAACTTGCTTCCCCCCTGGAGTTCAGGGAGTTGATTAAAGAAAGATAAAACATGGTGGATAGGATCTACAAGAAGCCCCCAGGAACAGTACATCCGTGTTTGAGATATACTAGGGTTGATAAAAGTTGTTAAAATTGTGATGGAGAGAGGTCACTTGTTTTAGTAATATTTCAACAAACTTTTGGTATTCTGCACCATCTATGGCAAAAGCACACTGGTACCAAGCACTCAATTATGATTGATTTCTGGACGTGTGATACATTTATTGAGCGATGGAAGGTAGATTGGCGTGATCAGTGCTCACACTTGCCTGGAGACCCACCATGTGTCTGAGGTGATGTTAATATATAAGAGGCTGAACATTACCTGCCCTATACAGCATTATGTGTTGTTTAGCACATATTATAGCTCACGGGCCCTATGACAATTTTGGGCCCCCAATTTTGGGCCCCCAAACATTGATTATAATGTTAAAATCTTCTCTGCCCCCCCCCCGCCCCCCACCTTTCAGTGCCAGGCCCTTGGAATTATCCTAACCCCACCTGGTGTATGGGGGCTACACCAGATATATTTCAAATACGTCAAGTCAAAGTCAAGTCAAGTCAAGTCAAGTCAAGTCAAGTCAAAGGCAAAGTCAGTCAAGTCAAGTCAAGTCAAGTCAAGTCAAGTCAAGTCAAGTCAAGTCACGCATCTGCTTCCACTCATCAGCTTCCACTATGATCAATGGAACTGGCTACACCAGACACTGCAGTACACTATGTGCCAATGCCTGTGCAGAATGTACCTGGAGGCACAAAGCACCCGATGCCTATTGCCATTATTAGTCAAGATCTACGCCAGTCTTTTAAATGTATTTTTGTACATTTTTGTATGTACTGACTTGACTTTTGTTGCAATCTTTTTATTAAAATAAAAATGTTTCTAAATGGAAATGATATTAAATGCGTCCTGTTTGATATTAAATGTGCCCGGATTTTTTCCACTCGTATTTAGTGAAAGGTTTCAAAACCTTCCTCATACAAAACAATGGCATCTAGAGAAGCAAGCATTGAGAGCATTGAGATAATTTTTGTTATAACAGGGGATTTTATGTAATTTGTCACACATTATTTGTTCATCATAGCCTGAAAAACAATCAATGGAAAAGCAGTAGTTGATGTGGAGAGCCCATGCAAAAGCGCCAATGCCTGTGCAGAATATATCTGGAAGCACAAAGCACCTGATGCCTGTTACCATTATTGGTTCAGATCTGCTGAATGGTGTCTTTTGAGCAGCACACATCCAAACAGTATCATCTCTAATGCACTGTGGCCACTTGAGTCGCCAGCAAAAATGTGGAGTTGGCTTGCGAGACAATGCAAAAAACACACACACAGACACAAGTGAGGTCTTGCATCAGAAATAAATGGTGAAAGTATTTTCTGCGATGAATAGCGAGATGTTTTAGAGGTCTTTCTACAGGTCTGAGGCCTATCTGCAGTACTTAACAATAACGATAAGTTATTTGGGGTTCTTAATGAATATCCCCTAATTTTCATTTGTAAAATAAATCACTTTGCAGAGGGATCACATCTCCACAGTTTGATGCCTCTTTCAGCTTTCAGTCTCTCTACACCCTCTCCCAGGTGGAGCCATTCAGTAAAAATGTTTTGATTGCTATAAACTATGTTAACTACCACTTGGATATTTTTTGATTGCACTGCAGTTGTGAGAAGCGTGATTCTCTCATGCTGGCCCTAAATGTACAAAATGACTCACAAAAAGCTCTAAAACTGAGACAATAATTATATTCTAAGGTCATTCTCAAAGTAAGTCTGTTAATGCTAAAACTAAATGAAACTGTAGAGGCTCATTCTAGTTGCACCGGGTTGACTCTTTGGGTTGACCCCATTTCTGTCAGTTACATCGGAGATAAGGAAGCACACATTAGCATGCATACAATGATTTCTATCGAATTGGCCCCCTGATCCTAAGCAACAGTGTGAATATGCTAATTAGTCAGAAGAAGAACTTCAATGACATATCACTGGATCAGACCAAAACAATATATGATGTGTGGTTAAATGTTACAGAAATCTTGCTACTGATACTACTAGAAAAATTATGGAATTTCTGTTTATGTTTGTTTTGGATGATGGAACAACCTGAATTAGAACAGCCTCTCAACTGCATGTCATTCCCATTTTCTGGTTGCCAGATTAGCGACATGTAACACAGCAGTCGAAGCCAACAAATGAACTGGAGAATGTTACAACTGTCCAGAATTAAAATTTTGAGCAAATGTGCATTAGCAAAATACATTTACATTTTATGTGGTGAATTGGTATGGAAGCTAAGACGGTACTGATATTGTTTTCATGATTTCCAAAGTCGACTGGTGGTCTTCCTTATGACATGAGTTTTAAAATGAGGCAATAACTGACAACCAGATGCCACAAATTTAACTTAACTCAAGTGATGTAGAAATAATAACCACTCTGGAGCACACGAATGGTTGTTAGACTGGCCTAACATGCTATAGAAAATATATTTGAACATTTTAACTGTCTGACTGAAAGTGCTTTAGGCTTTCTAAAAATGGAGCATGTCTGTCTGGGTTTTGGGGTTTTGGGTAACGTTAACCCACAATAAAACACACCCAGACAGCACACATACATCTAGCCAGGACAGGCAAAGATGGACTAGAATAGACTTCACATACAGAGTGTTTGGTCATTAGCAAGACAGTTCATCAAAAATGACAATAGGCCAAAATTCGAACGATATACCAATGTAGCGCTCCTCCTCACCTACTTTCAATCCTTCCCTTCTTTCTCCCCTTCCCTTTGACCTACAACTCCTGCTGGGGTGAAAACCTCTGGCTAAGGTGACAGGTGTATGTCCTGTCCTGTCTGTGTGTATGTCTATGTGTAACCACCGTACTGGCAAGGTGCTGTTAAATTTCTAAAAAGTCTCTGGCAGCGTTCTAGAATCTTTGCACCTCCCTGGCGGTGAGTCGACATAAATAAGGCAAAGTAAAGAGCCAACATACTGCATTTCCACGGTTAAGTGCGGTGCTTTGGATGAATGCAGTTTTTTTGTGTCCAGATTATTGCATTTACTTGCCTCCTTTTTGCTTTAGCCGACTAGGAAAATGGAAGTGACTGTCTGTCTCTTTGCTTGCTTCTGTGTGTTTGTTTGTTTCTGTGTGTGAAATGGGGGGGGTTAACCTGTCTGTCATTGTATGTTTATGCTTCTTTTTCTCTGTATCTGTTAACTTGAAAATGAAGTTTATTTTGTTCTTCCCGACTCAATGTTGTGTAGGCGGAGGTAAAAGCTCCTACAAAACATGGTGATTAGCTGAGTTGGGCCTTTTAATAGACCCCACAGAAACAATGGTCTTGCTAGCCTTTAAAAATACAAGCCTACTACACTACTGTATATGGTGACCTAAACCTGCCTTTGTGCCCCACTTTAGCAGACACATGGTCTTCTACAACCAAATACAATGCAGAAGAATCAAAATAACAACTAGCAAACAATTAATACTTAAACATAACTAATTGATATCAGTATGTGGCAGTTGCAGTCAAAACAATATGGCTATGTGTCATTAAAATCTGTGTCAACAATAGCCCAGTATTTTATGATAATTTAGATGCCACCGTGTAAAGAAAGAAAGAGTATGATGCAGAGAAAGACAGAGAATACAGCTGCGTGCTTTCAGACAAAAATAACCATTTCAACAAACCCGATTGTTGTTTTTTAACTTCTCCCACTGGTGCTAGACTGTATTCCAAACAGTGCCACTAACTCTGAGATGGTGCCATGCTGAGTATGTTTTATGTCACCCATTACCTCCAACAACAAAAACATCCCTCACTTTTATGTGTGCTTCTCTAAACCTTACCAAGTTGCCTAATTACTTGGCTGACAGTGGTAAAGTGAAAAGTTAAAAGAATGCTGCTGGACCTCTTTATTGATTCTCTAACCATATCTGTTCCCTAAGTTACAGACAGAGACTAGCAAAATGTAAGGGAAGACAGCAGAGAGGAAACAGAAGACCACTGCAAACATGATGATTTAAATCTGTCTCATTTAAAGAAGTTTGATATACTTCAACCTAGAGTCTATTTGTAGATAGTATGAGTCAAAAGTTTTTTGGCAGGACCAGAATGACATCAATTGCAAGTGCAGTTCTTTGGTGTAAGATGCATTGAATGCAAGAGTATAGCCTTGGCAGGCAGCTTTTCCATGACAAAGTGCATCTTCAAGCCTTTAATTAGAGTCTCTGCCTGTCTATGCAACTTGGTAAACAGACAAGAGTAAACAAAGAGAATAAACAGTGGGGGACGTGTACGGGAATTGGGGGAAATG
Source organism: Tenualosa ilisha (assembly GCA_015244755.2). NCBI lineage: Eukaryota > Metazoa > Chordata > Actinopteri > Clupeiformes > Clupeidae > Tenualosa > Tenualosa ilisha. The sequence continues at coordinate 9,423,426 of PYXC01000629.1, forward strand.
TGGAGAATTTCTGTCAATTGCCAAATGTGGCACAAACTGTGAATTCATAGGAATAGGAGTTCAGTAATTGACTTGTACAGACTTTCTGTACAGTGGTGACTAGAGTATGATGAGTGTTGGTCTTGGCGGTTAACCTTTGAGAATGCTCCTGTTTTTGCTGCAGTCATTGCTCTAAGCAATAAACAAAAGACCTCCATGACTATTCCATGCTCAAAACAGATGTCGACAGAATAGTTAAGATGAACGTGGGTGAAGTGCTAAAAGTACGCTACACATTAAAAAGTGGTACAACCACACGCATCCCCACACCACGCTTGGATGGATGCATGATCACAGAAGTTAAAAGTACATAATGAATAGTTGTCAGCACACCATAAAATATAGCTCTCAGTGTGTGTTTTTTATTTGCAATATTTTGAGCCCCTGGCTCTTCCTCAAGTTTACCTAGGACAAATAAAAAAAAAAAACTCACTGGGTGCTTTATACTTGTGTTGTGTGGACAACTTTTCTTTATGCATTTTTTATACACATTAAAATGACTAACATCTAAATTAACTTTTTCAAGGTCAAGATCCTCATATTTTATGTCAGAGTCAACCAAATGAAGTATGAATATTGATTTTGTTGTCTTTCTTATTTGTTGGTCTGTAATTATAAAACGGTGTGAAATGTTATGCAGCATTTGCCACGTCTAAATCTGTAAATATCACCGAGCGATCGGAAAAGGCTGGCCCTGATAGTCCTTGCCCCTTGTCTTACAGTTGTTTATCTTGCATTAAGCAGCCTGGGGAAGGCTGGATGATTTATTGAATATCTAATGCAGGCTAAGATGCTCTCTGTGCAGTTGCTGGAATTGTTCTGGTGTTTGGAGCCAAATGTTAAAAGTTTCCTGGGGTCTCTAACCCCTGAGTTCATGCAGAAGTACTCCGACCCCTCTGTTTAATCAAGTGCACAGAATCCTGATGGCTGGAGCAAAGTTGAATCAGTGGTTAGATATTTTTTAAGTAAAGTTTCTTTTCAAAGTGACAGGAAAGGCACTATTTTAGGCCCTCTTTTACCAGCACCTGTTTTTGGACAGGAAGAGAAGAGAACCCATGCAGAGCCTTTGAGCTCTGACTTGCTTTGTCTTTTTTTTTTTTTTTGGAGGTCCATTTTTATCTCAGGGCTTGGAACATTTTGGCTTGCTGGAACATTTTGGCTGCATATGTGATGTGAACCCCTACAGATTGATAAAAAATGCTTGGCCCAGCAACCATTTGTAAAAGGTTTAAATTAGCTGCAGAAAAATCTAAATGCCTTGAAGGCCAGTCATGTGTGCTTGCTCATTCACAAAGGAAAGAGAGAGAGAGAAAGAGAGAGAGAGAAGCATAGAGTAATAGGGAGACAGAGAGAGAGAGGAGAAAGAAGGGGGAAACATTGGGGAAAAGAGAGAAAAAGGAAGAGAAAAAGAGAGGGGGAGAAAGGGATAGAAAAAGAAAGGAATGAAATGATAAATCTTTGGCCCTGCTGGCAAGATGACAGTAACAAACTACTGCTGCCACCTCAACTTTCTTTGCTTTGATAAATAGCTTTGTAATGCATGCCTAGAAACTCATTACGGCCCATAAATGAGTTGAACGGCAACCCCCCGCGTGTTTGCTTAAAGTAATTAAATTCACCTCAAGTTATTCACTGCCTTGGTTGCTTACTCTTTTGTGATATTCTGCATTTTATTACAGAATACCCTTATGTACATACACATGTGGCTGCTGTATATAAATAATACATATTTTAAACCAACCACTATACCCCACCCCACACACGAAGCACCTTTAGTATAGTTTTTATTTTCCTCATGGCTTTGTAGGGTAAAGAATTGCTTGTCAGAAGATCACACTAATAATTATAATAATTGTCACATGACATAACACGAGCAATAATATCACAGAACCCTAATATATTTATCATCATATTTCCATAGTTGTCCACATAACATGTCCACATAAGGACTACAGACTATAGACACCTGAAGCAGAGAATAACGGAAAAAAGTTTTCTGAAATATTTCTAACACTAGAGTGATGGCAGCATGCTCTGTGCAAAGTGTAGCATGTCAACCTACCTGATGTGACTCAGAGAGCAGTTCAGCTACCATGAACACTTTGTAGCCTAAAGTAGGCCAAATGTTGACTGACCGATGACTGAAATAACTTAGGATAAGCACACTTTTTAAGCAAACTTATGTATGTTATAATCTAATTCTGATGTGTTCTATGACGAAAATCATATATTTCAGGCTGGTCATTAATGATTATGTCAAGGGAGATTGCTGGTAATTTAAGTCTGTCTCCCTCCATAATTTTGTGCTCTGAATTGATGACAACTCAACAAAGAATGCAACATTTTAGGCAAAGCGGCTCGAGCACTGAATGTTTGCTTCCTCTTATTTTCCCTTTTATGGACATTTCCCCCCCTTGACTCTGACTGCAGAGAGCTTTTTAATTAAGCTGACCACTATCACTGAAATTGATTGTGTCTTTTCAGCCATTGAGCGCTGATGCAAGGACAAACAATAGCGTTGATACCTAACCCCTTCCCACAATGAAATGGGTTAATTACAGGTCATTAATAAAGACAGGCAATACAGAAAGTCTTTGGAATAGTGGTTTGGTTTTCATGCTAATAAGGATTGGAAGAAAGCATTTTCGTGGAAATGGGTTTGGAAGAGAATTGCATCAAATTAATCAAATTGATGCTCTCAGTCTAAAGGGATTACTTGACAGTAACATTGGTTACAACTTCAACTTCCACACCACAGTAAGGTTTTAAAATAAAAAATTGCAGGGTTCAAGTCTCATGGTCATCATTTCTCAATCCTGTGCCATCTCTGTCTCCCACTTACTGCATCCTGTCACCATTTACTGACTTTTTCAAATTCAGACAAATTGCTAAACAGTGCAGCAAAAGCAACACTAAAGACTTATGCGCTAAATTTAGTGAGTTATTTACCTACAAGACATGTCACCCAAGGCCTTGTTGGTACTTTTAGAGGCTTGCTAACATGTGCCGTGGTGTTTTTTGGTGATGTAACCAATGCTGTGAAAGGTGGTCTTTCATGTTTTCCAGGCTCTTGCAGCCTAGAACACAGCAGTTGGTGGTCTGTGGAGGCGAAATGTTCTCCTGTGTGGTCATACCTATACACAAAAACAACTAATACAGGGAGAGAGAAAGAAAACCTACATACACACCGCCAGTTCACAAAAAGGTGCGCCATAAGGTGGATGGTGTTTAGGACATCACTGATGGGGGGCTCTGCCTGAACACCATTACCAACATTACTGTTGCTGAGATAGGAAGGGAAGAGGGTTATATTATGTTTTTCATAGAGCCTAGAATGTCTAGCAAAGCCTCTGCTCTCTCCCTCTCTCACATAAACACACACACACACACATACACACATATACAGCACAAACACACATGCAGACACACGTGCACGCACACGCACGCGAACACACACACACACACATAGAGAACTGCATAATATACAAGAACTATAGAAATACCTCTAAACAACTCCAGCAGCAAGGACAGCATTCATTTGCAGCGCCGGGGGGCATGTTTTGTCTCAGTCCTATGGGAAGCGTGGGCTCAAAGAGTACTCTACCTTCAGAGAAAGTCTGTCAGTGATGGAGTCACTCTAGAAGGCGGTGCACACGGTCGTTCACACTCAGTCAGTCTGAAATCCTCAGAGTTCACTGTTTTGTCTCCAGGATATCTCCAAAGGCTTTTCAAGGTTATTTCTACATGAATCATTAGCAGATGGGTTGTAGTGCTTGGTTGGATGGAATTTAATGCATTCCAGCGTTTCCTAATAAGGTATATGACTCATTGAACATGCTTGTCATGATCACACTTAGAAGAGTTCTCTTGCCAGGATAATAAATTGATTAAAGTTCATGGAGAAGTTTACAGCCATTGGCGACAGTCTTTTTTTTCCCCAGTGTGAATTCTGGGTGAAATTGCTGCCTAAGAGAATGAACAAGGCTTCAGAGAGCCTTATGGTTTTATACTGCATAATTGGTGATCAGAACATTTCTAATGGCCAAATTGGCCACGAGTCAAGAGAGCTTTTTAAAACCAATGTCAGGAGATCAAGTGGTCATTATGAGGACTCGAGGCAATCGATTAGCTTTTTAACCTTGTGCTTTATTAATTAGGTCATACATAGGAAAACGAAGAAGGAAATGTACTCAGAGGGCATGGAGGGAGCTGCTGACATTCACCGAGCCAGACAGGCAGTTATGATGTTGCTAATTAAAACAGAATTATTGACATCTTGCAGACAAACTTATCTGGCCAATTCCTTTATGCCCACTGGCAGTTATGTTTTAGTGATAAGCTTTATTAATTTTTCACAATTTTCCAAGCAAGTTATTTTGTTGTTGTTGTTGTTATATTGAAGGAAGGCAAAATATTGTCCCATCCTTGGATAATATATGATGTATGTTTTCACTCCTTCTTCACTAAAAGATTCTATTTATTCAATCTCTTTAATCTATTTTAAGGACCTATGAAAAATGTATTTAAGAATTTTTTGTACACTTCTGTTCCTTGTGAGGTAGCTAGAATGTGCGCATAGCCCTAAGGCTAGCTTTCTAACTTTTTGATACTCTTCCACACCCTTTTCTCTTCCTGTTAGTCTACTTCTTATTGTATCAATAATGTTCAAGAAAATTAAATTAATGTTAAAATGAAAATCATGTTTGTTTTTGTAAGTCAGTGACAAGATGAATCCAAAATACTAGAAATATTTCCGATAATCATGTATAATATTGAGGTTGCATTATGCTAAGCATTAGAACATGTGTCTTGTTTATTACTGTAAAATTGTTAGTTAAATTGCTGACCTATACATTTCAGACTTTTGTCTGTAATGTCATTTTAAGGAATTGAGTCATGTAATATCTAGGATGAAATGTATCCCAATGTTTTAATGCTTTCTTTTACTGATGCGTTAACTGGGAGGTCGCTAATACCGAACTCCAGACTCCAGGTGTTTTATAAGTTCAGGTTAAGGTACTTTGCCCTGATTCAGGTTGAAGGAGAAATCCAGTGTGAATCATATAATCACATCATCAAATAGTTAATCGACTGCTAACACTAACTAAATGGGGCACAGAGACTCACTTTCAGTTTCATATCACTATGCCCCATTCAGTTAACATGGTTTACTACTCAGTCTATGCTGCATTCTTCATGTCACTGTAATGTATGCCTCAATATGAAGTCTTATGGTGGGACACTGACAAAGCAGAAGGCCAAAGAAATTGGTGCTGCTTGCAATGACTAGGAGCTAACATGCTCCTCCATCCTCATTGTTATTCATGCAACAGTGAGGACTATAGCACAGTGATTGACATTTGTCTCTGAAATATCGACGTCATTAGACAGCATGGCGTATATGAGGCCAAAATAGAGACAGACTTGCCTTTAGAAATTAAATTACAAGTGATTGAGATAAATTACATGGTAACTGATATCTTTTTGGATCAAGGTTTTTAATCAGGGATGGTCTGGTTTGCACATACTTGTGTGCATACTGCATAATGTGTGTGTGTGTTTGTGTGTGTGTGTGTATGTGTATGTGTGTGTGTGTGTGTGTGTGTGTGAGAGAGAGAGAGAGCGAGAGAGAGAGCTTGAACCCATCTTCCTGATGTACATGACTTCCTTTAAGGGCACTGATTAACTGTAGGCATGTAGACAAAAAGTAAGCGGAAGGCGACACAAAGATGAGACTGGGAATATGAGCTTAATTAAAACCACCTTTTCACAGACAACATTTATCTCTCTTATTTGTGGGAGTCCTGTGACACCAACCAATGTGCAAGAGCCATAGAATTAGACGTGCCTTGTCTACATGTAAAATCTTAATTAAAATTCTCACAGGGGAATGGAAGAGGACTAAATCTCTCTCTCTCTCTCTCTCTCTCTCTCTCTCTCTCTTTCTCTCCCTCTCTCTCTCTCTCTGTATGTGATATTCATAACAGTTTGTCTGGGGGATAGGAGGAGATTTACACTTCTAGTTACTTCTAGTTTTCTTACTGGTAAGAGGAAAATAAAAATAATTTGCATGAAATTACAAGATAAATATTTTGGTGTTGCAAAAACAATGTAAATAGTATTGTGTGTGTGTGTGTGTGTGTGTGTGTGTGTGTGTGTGTGTGTGTGTGAGGTGTTTTGGAGCCCAATGGAACAAGGGGGTGGGATGGGGATGTGCATATTTATGTATGTGTTTGTGCCTGTGACTGTACAACTGTGTGTGTGTGTGTCTGTATGTTTGTGTGTGTGTGTGTATATATGTGAGTGTGTGCATGTGCATGTGTGTTGCAGGGACAGTGGGGTGGCACACAGAGGGAGGGCCTTGACCACACACTCACTTATCTCCCGCAGACATGACCGCTCGTTTGTCACCCCGACGGGCCGTTGCTCCAGGGCAGGTTACCACCGCTCACCACACTCCCTCTAATGAAGTACTCCAATATGCATGTGACCCATCCTTGCTCAACACAACAGAAAACAGTAACTCGCCACATGAAACTGCAAACAAATGCAGACTTTTAACCACTTCAGCTTCATATGGCAGACAGTGTGTTACTAACCATTGATAAAGCAGTCGTATATATGTAATAACAGATAAATGACGCTTGTGTTATCTAACTTTTGTACAACTATCTTTAACTGTATTAGACTATTCAGATTAGGATTTGCGTGAGTCTAATGGATAATCCTGCTTTTCAGTCAGATCTATGGATCCTACCTTCCTTATGTATCCCAATCCAGTCCAGAAGTGAATTCAATTATTCATGAGGGCTTCTCATGGAATGAGAGTTTACAATTTTTCATGTCATTATTCAGAGTGGTACAGTGTGTCCATGTGCTGGTGAGAACAGTGATAATAAGAGTGCAGCAAGGCTAGCTGTGTTAAAATTTCATGAACCAGAAACCACAACAGCTAATAACATGTTCGAAGCTAGGAGGAAGGGGCGAGAAATAGAAACGATGAGGTCCACAGTGTGCAAGAGGTTGTTATGGCTCCACACATTCTTTTTTTTTATACCTTTACATACCATCGAGTCCCTTTTCATACTGTGCATCTCAGCTCTACTCTGGCTTTCCTCTTGCTAGAGGCTTTTTTTCCTTTTTTCAAAAAAAAAAAGAAAAAAAGTTGACTCTGGAAAATGTCCAACTAGCCAGTTTTTCACCTGTGCTGACCCTATGTGAATTCTCGTTTGACACACCCTCACTCGCTCTCCCGGGAGAATTTAGTCAGGCATAGCCCAGGGACAAAAAAGGACAGCTGTGACAGGTCCATGGTTGTACAGCCATAGTTACGAGCAGGAAAGGCTCAGTTGAAGGCACCTTTAAAACATCCAGCACAAAGGTAATGGAATAGGCAGGGGCTTTTCTGTGGGGTTACAGGCAAAGATTGGCTTGGGGTAGAGAGATAGTGTGTGTGTGCGTGTGCGTGTGTTTGTGTGTGTGTATGTGTCCGTGCGTGTGTGTATGTTTGTGTGTGAGAGAGAATGTGCACGTGTGTGTGCGCTTGTGTGTGTGTGTGTATGACTGAAAGAGAGAGAAAGAGAAAGAGAGAAAGAGAAAGAGAGAGAGAAAAAGATCTACTGGCCTCAGCTGTGGAACTATTGCCTGAACTGATTCACTTGGGAGATGTGGCTTTTGAAGGTGTGGCAGAAACGAACAGATAATGTTTTTCTTTGTGATGCTAATGTCTGCTTTTGAACTGTAAGACCGGCCTAGATGGTGTGTAGCTTAATTAATTCTTAACAGCGTTTGAGCGAGCACTACAATTCTACCCTACCCTACTCTGGCCTTGTGCGTGGTCAAGAAGACACCGAGATTTGTGGGTTATTTTCTCCAATGTGCAGACACTTCACTGTGAGATGCTCAGTAATTTAGCATTTTTATTGTTTGTCATTTTTTCCAAAATATCATTTAATGAAATACCTTGTATTCAGAAGAGTGTGCAAACGCACAAGCAGACAACTAAACTCAGTAACGAGGCTGAATCTAAGCCATTTTCTGTGTGGTTCTCGGCTCTTTGTGTTAGCCCCCAAGGCCTATATGCAGGGCTAAAATTAAGTGACTCTCTATAGAGACATGCATCACCTCAGCTGGCAAAAGTATCTACAGGAATCATTGATTCAGCTGAGTCTTGCTAGAGTGTTTTTGCTACTGTCTTCTGGGTAAAGGTGTTTCTCCCTCAGAATCTTTATTCTTGTAGTTGAAGTGTAGGTTTTTTTTATTTATTTTATTTTTGAAACTCTACTTCTTGACACTAAACTGGCTCAAATGTTGGACTGTGACATTGTTGTGTGTTTATTTGCTTTGCACGTGGAGTTTTAAATGTCCTTCTATTTTCAGACGATCCTGTGGCGCAGTTGGCTCTACGGCATAATTGGGGTGCCGCCCATTAAAAGGGGAGCCCTGTGTCACCAGGGACACAACTGGGGAGAAGCACTGTGTGTTGCTGCTGCCGCCATCACAGTTACGCGCCGCCTTTACTCCCGCTCAAGCCGATGCCATCTTTCTCTCAGGATGAGAGCATGAGAGGAGGCCTGGGATTTTTGGAGGCCTGCTGGAGGCCTTGTTTTTGCTATGCACTTTGTTTTGCTCTTTGTTTAGCCTAGTCATTCATTCTTTACTTTTCTATTAATTTTTGCATACTAATAAATCCTTGTTTATGTATATCCCTTCTTTCCTGATTAGTTGAATCAATCGTCTAAAAAACAGCAGCTCCAAAGAAAAAAAGTGCTGAACATAAATAAATAAATAAATAAATGCAATAATATAAAAACAAAACAAGTTCACAAAATTAATCTGGAGGTATGAATAACTAATAATAACTAATTGCATTGCATTAAAGAATGCTGCTAATAGCTTAGTAGTTCACACCCTTTTTCACAACGAAGGTAGACGAAGGATTGCAAAAGAAGAAAAAATGATAAAATAAAAAATATGCTGATGAAGTTTATTGTAGATTTAAAAATGGGGTGCACTGCTTAATCTGACTCAGTATTCTAATGGTTTAATCTCACTGAAGAGTGCTTATCAAGACAGTGCCTGTACGCCTTTGATTAGAATTGATTGTCTGGCAGAGCACAGAACAGCCTGAGTGGGAAGGCAAGTCTCTGAAGAGTGAGAGGGCCTTACTCTCCTCCCCCTCCCTTGAGTTTCCAAGCAACAAAAAAGAAAGAGTACATTGTGTGGTTGTGAGAGACGAAGAGTGTCTTTTATAGTGTCTCTGGAACATACACTTCAACACTTCAACCCTCCTTTTACGCTCTTCGCCGAGTAGTGGGAACATCTTCGACGCCTGCACTCCCGCAGGTGTCTCAGCCTGCGCTATCAGCAGAACTTCCAGTTTAGCATTCAGAAGGAGCACTTTGGGCTTATTGTGATTTCACATGGCACCTGCTGCTATTCCGTATTGTAAGAAATCCCCATGACACCCACTGGGAGACTGTGCATAAGCAAGAGACTATGTTCCCCTCGTCCCCTCTCTCTATCTCACTCTATTTAGTCTCTCTCTCTCTCTTTCTGTCTCTCTCTGTACATTTAGAAATAGAAATCTGAATCTGATTCAGGACCATGAATCTTAAATACGATAAAATGTTCATTTTGAAGGCAAGTGTGATTTTGAATAGTTAAATAGTTTTTGTCTAATTTTGTATTGTTAGAAAACACTGCTCCTTCAAAAATCAATCTGTGGTCTCAGTCATCAAATCCACATTGTTAGGACTTAGTGTTTGTAAGAGGCCTCTTCATCCTCTAACTTACAGCAAAAAAAAACACTGTTGGAAAAGCTGAAATCTTCATTTTGAAAACATTTAGGTCTTCAAAGAGCTCTTGACAGGTCTAGACAGTTGGCTGCCGCTATTGTCCTGTCCAACCAGTGCAGACAGACTGCTTCGGCAGTAGCACTCAAAACTAATATGAGGAGTAAACATAGCTGCAAACTTCCATCAGTTTCCTTAATCGTCAGACTTTGACAGACAGCAGCACAGAACTGACCTCATGAACTGACTTCCACGCAGTAAACTGAAATTTTCAGATATCTATGTATGTTTAAACTGGATGCACGTTTTAGTTGAAGCAGCCACATCTGCTCATGTAAATGTATTGCTGTTAATATTTACAATTTAGTTTGTAAATACTGTTTGTAATATACTGTATGTAGCACAGAGGTTTAGACTGGGTTAGATTGTAAGCAATCTTATTTACACCATTATGCTTACCTATGTTGCCAGGGGGATTTGGTGATATTTGGTTGAGTTTAACAATCTAAGCCACCCAAAATGACCATGGAGACTGGATCCAAAAAAAACATAAAAAGTGTCAGTAAACAAGAGACTCATCAGTGTGTCACTATCAGAGGAGTTCTCCATTTAAGTGACCCCCAGACATGGCTCCCATATTGTGGACTCTGTAAGTCCATGGACTCAAACTCTGTACCATCCACATATAAAACGTATTGGGTTCAGTCATCATATCTTATTGTGAGGTCTTAAGTCTATTCAAGTTGACTGAAACCAGAACGACACTATTTTCTCATTATTCCACAAGCAGGGTGCAGCTATGACATAATATAACCGTTCCAGTCCTCCTCGCCCAGCAGAGATCATAAAAAGTCACACGTTCCCTTGTGACCAGCCTCTAGACCACCTCTCCCCCACTCTCTAATGACTTTAGATAACTGTTAGATTAAGTTTTCACTCGCCGGCTTCAAAGGTTATTGCCAGTCATTTTTCATCTCTCTCTCTCTCTCCCTTTCTCTCTTATTTCCCCTCATGTAGAGAGTGTGCAAAATCAGAGTGTATTAACACATAAATCTTACAGATGCAACATCTGCTTTGATGGAGCGAAAATAGAAACCTCTGTCTCACTTTGGTTCTCTCTCTTACTCCCTCTCTTAGTCTTTATCTTTTTGCTTAGCATTTGGTGGAGTCATTTCAAATGAATAATCCCTGGTATTGGAATATAGATTAAATCTGAGTCTAAAAATCACACTACACACGTCTTCTCCGCTAGGAATTAAAATTCAGAAATTCATGTGATGAGAGATGTGACCTTAAAGTCCCCTCTAATGGGCAGACACATTTCAATAGAACATGACAACTCCTGCTTTTCTGCTTCTCCCCCTCCACAGCCCAGAGTGTCTAACAGGGTGTTGACTTTCAGTGGAGAACTCTGGATGGTATTCACAGAGAGGTCTGAATTCAAAGCCTCATCTCTCTCTTTGCCCGTCTTTCTGTCTTTTTATATGCTCACTCTTTCTCTTATCTTAAATGATAGAGGAGAGTTGCTGCCCTGTTTATCTTGTCGTGGCATGGTGGGGTCTAACCTAAACTTGTTTTGTGCTCAGTGTGACTTCAATAAGCTTTCAGTCAGTGATAGGACTGAAACCAGTAGGATTTTTTCCCCTTCGTTTTTGAACCTGTCATGGTGGAATAAAAATTACAACAAGCCCAACAATTTTCTGCCAGTTTTATTCACCAATACATTTGATCTAGTCCAAAAATAGAGTGTAGTAGGTCATTACAACTTTATATTTCCCCACAAAAAATTGCTAATACATATCCTGTGACTTTATCAAAGATATGACCCAACACTGAACTTGAAATCCATTATACATTTTTCCCTTTAATATTTTGGGTGGGCATCCCACAGTCGTTGCTGCCCTTGCATAATAATGTGTGGGTTTAGGCTGTGTCATGATGCCATGGTGTACCGGGTAGATGGGAGGAGGGTTGAGGGACTGTTTGATAAATTGGCACCTCTTAAAAGCCATCCAAATGCACAAAGGCTGCCAGGAACAAAGCTTTCAAGGAACAGATATGCACAGCTCCCCTGAGGAAGCTGTGTTCCTCTACCTGCTGTGGTTTCTTGCCATTGTTCTTTCCCTCATTCTGTATCCCACTTAAGAGAAAAACAAAATCTAGGTTGGTCTGCGCCCCCCGCCCTCTCTTTGTGTGTGTGTGAGTGTGTGTGTGTGTATGTGTGTGTTCTGGTCTGATAAGCAATAAGACCATGGGTTCAGGTGTCTCAGTGCAGTTTTTTTTTTCAAAAAGGCAACACCTTACTTACTTATGTCAGCATTCTTATTCTTCTTTTCATCCCCCTCTCTCTCATTCCTTCTCTCCCTCCCTGCTTCCCTCCTTCTTCCCCCTCTCTGTCTCTCCCCTGTCTGTCTCTCTTTGTAACCTTTCCTTTTGGTTCTCCCTGCTGCTCCTCGCTCCTTCTCTCTCCCCTCCATTATGGCTGTGCTCCAGTGAGCTGACCCTCTCCCCAGTGCACGGGGACTCACAAACCCTCACCATATTCTCATTTTCTGCTTTTGTGTCCCCCCCCCCATCTTTTCCCTGCTCCACAGATTTTTATCTTGGAAACGTCACAGTGGGGTTGGGAGCGCAGAGAACACAGAGGTCTGGGTCATCGCCATGGGTACATGGGATGGATTTGAAAGTGCATAATGTTGCTTTGGATTTATATTATGACCACAAGCGAATAAAGTTAGGGAAAGATAGAAAGACAGAGAAAGAGGGAGTCGATAGAAAAACAGATGGATAGAGAGAGAGAGAGAGAGAGAGAGAGAGAGGAGGGAGAGAGAGAAGATGTGTGAAATCCCATTCCGAATAACTTCTGCTTCCCCATGGATTTAAGTTCATCTTGCCCTTACTAGCTGACGCTTCCTAATTGAGCCTCTCATCTTGCATTGAGCCACAGTTCATAAGAACAGGGGAAATTTGTACTATATGAGGGATACAGATCTGCTGTGTATAATGATGTCAGCCTGGTTCACGAGCAGACCAGGCGAGGGACACTCAGGAAGTATTTGTCTGCTGAGAGCTGGTAAGTTTTAGTCACATTGCCTGCGGCATGGATGCTCTGTCTGTGTGTGTGTGTGTGTGTGTGTGTGTGTGTGCGTGCGTGTCTGAGCATGTGTCTGTGTGTGTGTGTGTGTGTGTGTGTGTGTGTGAGTGAGTGTGTGTGTGTGTGTGTGTGTGTGCGCGTGTGTGTCAGTGTGTATGTCAGTGTGTGTGTGTGCATGCATGTGTTGGTGTGTGTGTGTGTGTGTGTGAGTGAGTGGTCTCAGAGTCATCATGAGCATCACTGGTTGTTGTGACACCAGATTCATCGCTTCATCACTTTCCTACGTGATCGGAAGAGAGATAGAGGGAGAGAGGGAGAAATTGGATGAAAACGAGCAGATGCGTTGTGAGAAAAGTGATAAACTGCTGGTCAGAGAGGGACAAAAATTGTCCAATAAGTGAACAATATATCAGTCACACCTCAGCATGCTCAGGGGAAAGAATGGCAATGGCTGGTTCATTTTTCTTCAGGTTTCTTAGACTTTACTAGAATTTGAAATTTGATCACTGCATGGTGAGAACTTAGAAGATTGTCTATATTCGGTTTACAGAGCTTCATATTACCTGAAAGGCAATAACTCCACACAGGTTGTGATGTATGTTCCAAACAATATCACAGCTATATGATAACATGTAAAAATGGATGGTAACAGGTCGCTACCTCCATGTCGCAGTCTGCGTGACATATTAAACACGTTCCTCTAACTGTGGTACAAGTACACCTGGGGGTACTCGGATCAGTTCTAGGAGGTGCACAAAATAAATCTGCACATTGGTTCTCTGCTCTCACCAGGAAGGAAGGAAAAGATCTCACACTCAGGCACTCACACTACCCCCAATACAACCCAATTGCTTTTACACTGTTGTGTACCATGTGCTCGCATTTTGTTTATATATGCAAAAATATTAAATGTCATAGCAGGCGGCCCGTGATGCAGGGGGTACTCGGTAGGACTCACGGGGGAGTGTCACGGGGGTTATGCAACAGTTAAAAGTTTGAGAATCCCTGCTCTATGGTACTTTGCACAGGATATGATATAACGTATGCTAAATGAAGTGCTTATGACGCAGCAGAATATGAGATCAAATAGGCTGCTTTGCCCCAGCTGTTAATCTGGCAATATGCTTGACCCCATCTGGGTCAAGTTGGGTCTATTGCAATCAGTCATACTAAGCATCATGTAAATGCTCTCTGAGCAATCAATCATGCAGTGAGCACGAAGAAAAGCGAAAAAAAAAACATGTGCAAAACCACTATACATGTGTGCATTATTTGAGAATGGGGAGAGCGGCAGTACAAGAGTGTAATTCAGATTGCATCCACGAGAGCACTGCTCCTTATGCACAACTTATCAACTCAAGCAATTTCATATTAGCTTCACAAGGCAATTCTCCTGTGAGTTCTCACATCTAATGGAATTTAAAGTAGCTGCCATTTCCAGCCCAGACATTGTATGCACTCAGCTCACGAGCTGCGTGTTATGCTCTGCATCTTTGCAGTAGGTTTGTCTTTCATACGGAACACACTTCTATTGTAGAATATGCTTAAAGGGCTATGTGTATCTTATATGTCTTTCTGAAGTGTAATACATCCAAAAGTCAACTATGTATATTGATAAAGTATTACAAAATAACAGCACTGACATTTTGTGACTGAAGAATATGTATTGCATTGCAGAGATTTCCTCTAGAATTAACATGCTAACTGACTAGCGCCGGGCCGTCTTGTAAACCAGTTTATGTCTGAGGTGGCAATAGTGAGTAATGCACCGGCCAAACCAGTGCAAAGCCACACAAAGACAAAGAAGATGCATGGCTTCTGGGCTGCTTGAATGGTGACAGCAGCTTGCTAAAAAGCTTGTGTATGAATTGTTAACTTTACTGTCTATTGCCATGAAGCATTTTCAGCACAGTTAAATCCAAGCATGACTGAAGTGAGAGATCGCCTCACCACCACCACAACACTCACTGCTGCCTCAGAGGAAAACTCATTCAGAAATTAAGCAAAGAGACAATTCAACAGGCTAATAGGAAATGAAGATGAAATAAGGTTTGCTGCTGAACTCTCCACTTCTTGGTTTGATTGGTAAATTGAGCAAATTGCTGCTAATTTGTCCCACTGAGTGTGTAATGTAAACTGGTAAACTACCTAGTTATTTATCATGAACATGTTTACATTGTTATGGAATTGCTTTGACGGTAATGCAAGGAATCTGAAACCTACTTGTAAGCAACAAATGTAACAGAAAATATTGCGTTAATGAATGCTGACAAAATGTTTTGTTGTGAGCAACAAAACTTGAATGCTAGGAGGTATTGCTAGTGGAGAGGGCCTAACTAATAGGCTAACTTGAAAACTGAATTTAACATCAGGCAATTGCAAAATGTATATGTATATTTGTCCCCAGTTTGGTAATTTTAGTCGTGTTTTTTGTGTACGTGTGGAGCTGTGAGTAGTTTATCATTTCAACCTCAGCGATCTAGCTAACTAGGCTGTTTGGACGATGTTTGATGAATTACATCCTAAGTAGTGGCGATCGGCTGCTCATCTGGGTTGAGATCACAGAGACTGAAAGGTCCCATTTCATATCGCTGTTTCAAATGAACACTGAAAATATACTGTACATATTTACTGGTTTGGTGAAGGGAAATAGCTTGATGTTACCATAGCACAGACTCTCTTGATGTTGTTCATTTTCTTGGGTGGAAAAGACCTACATCTGTGGATGTGTTTTGGAATGTGGTTGTTGGGAGGCTGTGCTGTGCATTATACAGTGACTGGAGAAGGGGCTGTGCTTTTTCTTGTTTCTTGTTCGAAGTCAAACTGATTTTTTGTGGAAATACTGCCCCCATTGGCGTTTGGAGTATGAATGTAATATATGGCTTTTATTACAGAATGTACCTTTAAGAACCAGATGGATCCTGAGATTATGATTTGTGTCCAATCATTTTGGTTTAGAAGACATGCTAAAACCTAACAAGCTGTCTGTTGACATATTCAGTTAATTGCAAGTGGGTGTATGGAAATGACGGTATCTTCATTTGTGATCACCTAGATTCTTGGTGGTTCTCAACACATGTTATGAGTTAAGTTTTTTTTTTTATTACAGAAATTTCTGCACCTGGCAAAAGAAGTACTTTTAGTGGGAGCTCATCTTACACCAGAGAATTTTGTTTACCTTCAACACAATTTCCAAGACTCATAAAGAACGATGGGCGAGTGTGATTTCTCTCCTTTACTACAAATTTGTTCTCTGGCTGGGTGAAGTAGTTTGAAGACCCTCTCCATTATTTTCTCATTTTTCAAGTTCTGCATGCGCTCTTCTGAGTTGCGTCTTCTGCACGTGTCGAAATCCTCCTCTCAGACATCTGAGGAACAACAAATCCATTCTGAATAATTCCACTGGCAACTCTTCTCTGAGTGTTCGCTATATTTTGCGAATAAGCTTTTCATACAGGCATGTAAGTCCCTCTCGTACAAGTCGAGGATGAGGCCTTAAGCCTGCCAAATCTATGGGGGGCTAAAAAGCTCTCCAACTAACTGACACGTCTGCAGGTTCCCAGAGTGCCATCATCTGTCTCTACACACGCACACATACATGGTGCGATTTCATATGTGAGATATGTGAGAGTGGCAAGCAGCACAGCTGCGCCATGTCAGGTGAAATCTGTGCTGGATAGTATGCATGTGCATATACCACTGTGTGGGACTACTGCAGAACGCTGTGTAGGATCTTGGCAAAGGTTCTGCATATATTAAGTTTCCCCTCTGGAGCTAGGCGAGAATACATTAATGAATATCACTTAAAAAAAAAAAAAAAAAAAAAAAAAAAGTGAGGGCCTCATAATCAGTGCAATTAACCACCAAGGCGAAATGTTTACTGAATTTTTCAAGTGCCTCTGCCCAACTCCTAATCCTTCATCCAGAGGAGGCTGAAACTAATGTCACCAAATTACCCCCAATATCATGCAAACCAATTTGGTGTGTGCGTGTGTGTGCGTGTGTGTGTGTTGGGTGGGGGTGGTAGGGGGCTGGTGGAGTTAAAATGAAATCATATAATAAAAAAGTCATTATGCGATGATCAGATTCAGAGTGTAATGGTTCACTTCCTCTAATCAGGGAAGCAATAGAATCCTTTCCAGTGGGAGCAGGGCAGAGGGGTTCTCAAGGAGATCTGCCTGAATTGGATCAGAGCCAAGAAGCTGAGCTTTTCTAACTCACTCTTAAAACTCATACTTTGTTAACAGGCTATCTTTATAATACTAAGAGCTATTAGAGACATTGTGTAACTTCTCCCAGTGCTTGCCTTATTAATGCCAAATTTTATTGCGCCTTTTCGGGGTCAGAAGTGGTAGTTTTCTTCTTGTCTCACCCTGGTTTAAAGAGGAGGTGCTTGGGCTTGATTAGACGTACCATCGGTCCACAGGGTAATGCTACTCATGCAAAGTCATACATATCCCCCTCCATTCTTCACATTGCTGGGTCGATCTAATACTCCACAAGGCCTCATTAGCAGCAATGAGATAAACTGAACTGCACTAGTCCTGCTTTGAACAGAACATTTTTTCTTTGGCATGTTAAGTAAATCGTGACCGGTCTTACGGGTATTCACTCATAGTACTGACCCAATACAAATGATTGAATGCTACTGGAAGTGTATGTGGTTTGAATACGGAAAAATACGGTCTTAGTTAATGACAAGCTTGTTTCTATGTGCCATCATCATGCGTTAAACAACATGCAAAATCCACCATCCATGAATTCAAGTCAATTTCATAACTTTCATAACCTGATTTCATACTATGAGCTAGATCATGAGTATAAACATGACAGAGTAGTGCAGTGAATCTCACACACCAAACCAAAACACTGGATCATGATTTAATCATAAATTTTGTCCATCAGTTGCATGTCAATGATTTATTTATTTATTAATTTATGTGCTCACTTATTAGTAAAATCTGTCAAACCTCTTCTGTCTTTTTGAAACTGAATTCATTGTGTTTTATGCCTGACTTTTATGTTCTCTTGTTTCCCACAAAGCTGGTTGTTTGGGCTTGAGTTGTCTTGTACTCCACATTTCTGACTGACATGTTGCACTTAACACAGCTTGGCATTAATGCAGTCCTCACAGCACTGATGGCCCTCCACTGGTGTTATGGAGAACATGCACAGCTTGCCACTCACTGTGCAGATATTCCACATAGCTCACTAATAACACAACTACTTAACACAGCTGGCGATCAGCGCGGTCCTTCGCTCTCCCCGCAACCACTTTGGACAGACGGGCTTGAAAATGAGTCTGAGTGGAATGACAACATGGTTGCCTGCACAAGCAGACTTTTACATGGCCGTATTTTTGGATGGGGGTCTGTCTACTGCCCTGACTCCGCAGGGCACAATAAGATCAGACAGCAAGGCCTCGCCCAGGCCCTGGCCCTGAAATATTTACACTTGGCTACCCCTCCAGACGACAGACAGTGACATGGACCATTTATCAAGCAGCTAAAGGGAGAAGAGGCAGAGTTCAGTGCCTGGGCGCATGTCTCCCCAGTGGCATTACCTCAGCATTAGCAGTTGATAAAGCACACACTCATGCACTCATCGTCATCACCCACTTGCCATAGAGACCACCAGAAACGACCGTAGCAGCAATTCAGCCTGGCACATTAGTCCAAATATATTTACTTTTCTCTTTCTGCATGCAGTCCAGCTTCCTCCTTGTTCACAGATCTTCCACTCACACTTTCCTCATTTCATGTCATTCACATCTCTCTATGGCAGTGTCTTTGGCCTTTGAACGCCTTAAAACTCTGGCCAAATATGTCTGGTCGGGCGGGGCAATGTGTCTGCAACTCCAGCAATGATTAATGGAACTTTCCTGGCCTCTGAGCTTGGGGCTTGTATCTTGTCAACAGCCGATCCTTCAGTGAGCAAAGTGCAATTACAGTGCTTTTATCAACAATGGTTTTTTTCAGTGTTTGGCCTTTTTTTATTACTGCCAGCTGTCAGGCAAGAACCTCCATCTCCCTCAAATCTCCAGGCAGATGTTTGCCTCCCCTTCTCCATCCAGGCATCCTGAGGCATGAAATTTAGATGTCTTGTGAGGTGCAAGAGAAAGGTCAAACAATTTAGTCAGTATCCTTTGAGCAGGTACGCATGCTTTGCATAGCAAACATGCCCGAGAGATCTGTTAAATATACATAAAAAATATATAAAAAATAAATAAATAAATAAATATATATGGACAATATTTGAAGATATAAGCCTTTAAATTAGGTGCATTTCAAACTGATATACTTGTGGTATTGAGGGGAGGTACAAATTCTCTGCTTCAGGAACTAGGCGTAGGACAGAAATTTTTGAAATTATTGTCTTATATTACTGAAAATTAAAACAATTAAATTATATAATTATAGAAATAAAAGAAGATAACTAAACAACCAAAACATTGTGAAGGATAATTTGACCCAAAATATTTTGCATCTTCTGTATGAGATCCCCTAATCAGTGACAGTGGCAGTGCATGACAGTATTATTCTTGACTAGATACCCTGCGTGATACTGATTTGCTTGTGTATAAAACAAACTAAAACATGGTAAAGCCTTGTGAATATGAATTCATTGTCACATTTTGCAATATCTTGGTCTTTTGCATCAAATGTCTTTACCACAGGTAATAAATATATTTATTAGATTAAAAAAAAAACTCACAGTACTCTACAACACAGCAGCTCTACGGCACAGCTGCCAAGTCCCATGAAACTTGGTTTTATCAAGAGACATACATACATACATGAGGGTGGACAAACACACACACACACACACACACGCACACACACACACGCACACACACAGATACACACAGAAGCAGAGACTTTCCAAGATAGAGGATAGAGACAGCAAAAGACAGTGAAAGCTATGCCAACATTTGCTGTGGCTCATCCTACAGAGAAAATAGGGGCTTCATAGATAATACTCAGCAAGGATACTTTACAGTAGCTTCAAGGAGAATTGGGGAAAGAAAAAAATAAGGGCACATTCTTTTGATGTAGTTGGCCATCCTTCAATGACTGTAAACACTTGCATCCCCCGGGCCTCCAATCCAGCTGACTGACTGGCTCTGACTCTGTGACTGATGGACATCTCTGTTTCCCAGTCTCTCTCATCATTTTCTCCCTCTGTCACACATCTCCCCCCTGCATGTCTGACTACAAGTGAAGCCCCGCGGCACCAGCAGTGGCTGGCCAGGTGGCTGGAGGTATGCTGCCTTGAATGTTGATTTGATAAACAGAGCACACCAGGAAAGGAGCAACTCTGTGGTGATGTAGGTAGACAGTAAGTGACAACAACAGCAGCAGCAACAACAACTACAATGTACACACATACGGACACACACACACACACACACATACACACACACACACAGACACAGTCGTACCTGTACGCTAAGGAACAGCACTTTCTGTCTTAAAAGTTGTTTTTTGTTCTCTTAACATTTATCAAGTTTTGAGGTATTTACAGCTTCTCAGATGTCTCGAAACAGGCTTGCCCACACACTCTCTGGTATGTGTCTATATTTGAGGGCATGTGGTCAACAGCAATGATGAGAGACTGAGGCAGTGAAGCACCTCTTGACCTCTTCCCTCACTGAGTCTGTGCCAAGGGGCAGTGATGCACTCACTGAATGGTCCACACTTAACATACGCTGGAGCGCACACATTGGAGCCAATTACTAAATAAGGCAATAAAAGCTATTATACTTCAATAAAAACTCTCTTGGCCAGAGGTTAGCAGACCATGAATCAAGCTATGTGAGGATTCCAAGAAACTGGGTCACTCAAAACTCACACATGGGTCTGCATGTGGGATAAAGAGAGAGAGAGAGAGAGAGAGAGGGAGATGCTCAACAGTAGTGCTTTGCTTTCAGATAGTGCTTCAGGTAGTGAAGGTAAAACATAGAACAACATGGATTTATATCTGTCAGAGACCCCCTGTGTGAAAGTGAGCACTTTTGTCGACGCCAGTCACTGCATGGTTGGTGACTTTTGATTTAATTACAGGGATCATATAAA
Organism: Tenualosa ilisha; assembly: GCA_015244755.2. Taxonomy (NCBI): domain Eukaryota; kingdom Metazoa; phylum Chordata; class Actinopteri; order Clupeiformes; family Clupeidae; genus Tenualosa; species Tenualosa ilisha. The sequence continues at coordinate 9,444,428 of PYXC01000629.1, forward strand.
ATGTTATATGATGTCACATAGCCTCTCAACCATAAAGCCTGTCTTTCTGTGTGTATTTGTTATGGTTTGCTGCCTTTGATTATTATCATAAATGTGTCTTTTTTATTGCTAGCCCCAAGATGATTCTGTAGCTCTAAGCATTTCTTTGATATCATGTGTGTGCGTGTGTGTGTGTGTGTGTGTGTGTGTGTGTGTCTGCAAGTTCATAGAATGAAATTTCCATTAGACATAATGTAATTCTTTATGCATGCTCCACTGATTACTTACATGGGAAAGAAATACATGACCTTGCAAATTGGATGCAAGGTTTTACAGATCTCAGCACCAAGTCAAGCACATACAAGGCAATACAGATGCAAATAGGCAATCCAGAGATAAACACACCTTCTATTTCACTGGTGGTGCATATAATGATATTCTAGCTGGGGTAGGATCGCTTGGATCGTGCTGGTAGACTTTTCTATAGAAAGACACCCAGGTATGTATTACTGTTGACAAAGCAACACAGTTGCCATTAAGGTGTAAATGTAACAGCATGACACAATGAGTTGACTAGCTTCTTCATATTCATTTGATTCTGATATGTGTGTTTTTGCTGATCAGTATTTGCCACATAGGCTCCAATATCCTTAGAATGTGTTCAACATGTAACAACCAAAGTATATCAGCATAATAGATTTTATGGGTCATAGTACGATGCAGGCCAAATATAAAATACAGTCTTGTAGCAGGTAAAGTAATATTAAGCACCATACCTAAACAGTAATGAACAAGAGAAGGGGGGGAGTCATATTTATGTTATTACTCTGGTATGTACCTTAACAGAATGGCCGACAACAACACATGTATGATTTGCTATGATATGCTTGACAGTCTACCATTAGCTACTTTGCTATGCAAATCATATTAGATTCTAATTATTAAATCTGATAGTGTAGGATATCATTTTCAGCACCATAGTGAGAGCCTTTTCTCCTCAGTTACATGCAGTATAAGAGCTGCCAGCTGTTGCCATTGTGTGCCTGCGAATTAAACAATGTCAGAATGTACCTGGTTATAACTGCAGGGTTGTAAAATATAATACACACATAAATTACACTCACTGTTGTCATCTCTTCATTTCTAAAAAAAAGAAAGAAAAAAGAATATAATGGAATCAGACCATTTTTTAGTCCACTGTTTTTTTTGGACCACCGTTTTTAGTGGTAATGTAGAAATATTGTGAAAGATTGCCCCATTTCATCACACACTTTTATTGTACCACCAGGTTTATAGTACGGTTTTATACCACTATTTGTTTTACGCCAGTTTATATTTGGCTTTATATTTGGAGGTATTAAAAGAACCAGAGGTGGTGTTGGCTTACTAAGATGAAAGCCCCAAGGTGCAATACCAATGCTAGGCCTGCCGGGTTGACATTCACCTGGGACCACATGTGAGAACCCTTGGCCTTAGCATTCCTGTCCACAAGAAAAGGTCAGCATCCAAGCATAGGGCCAAACCACCAGAAAAGGTCAGAGCAGTTGGAGGATTATTCTAAAGAAACTCTATGAGTCAGTGGGAGAAAGTAGGCCGATATTTCACATTAAGTAAACCAATAAAATGAATGAATTTTGTGGTAGTTGACAACAGGTAATTATTAAAAACTACGCTATAAATTAGAATATTGAAGGTTTCTTTTGAAAGATGACTAAGAGAGGTTTGCATGAAGTTGGCAACCATCTTGACTGTCCTTAAGTATTGTAATGTATCTCTATGCCCAAAGAGCCAAAGTTCACATCCTTTCAGATCTCTCCAGAATCTGCCCACACATCAGCCCGGGAGTCCTCCGAGTTGACCTTATGTTCTCCTTAGGGCACCAAAAAAGCACATTTCAAGAAAAACAAAACAAAAAACACCCCACAAATCCAGCATGGAAAAGATGAATCTGTGTATAAAGCCACAGAGTAAAATATTCAACTTGCCACTGTAATGTGATTTTGACATAATTTCAAGTATGCAGAGTTTGAATTTGGTTTCATTAGCATCTCCAATCTAAATATCTATTCGGCAATGCAGCGCTAGGGAAAGGACATCGACAATCAACTCAAAATCAGCTGGTAAACCATGACAAACAGACAATAGGGAATAGCCCACCTGGACTGATATTGTACAGTATAGACAGTAGAAACGTTCTTGTGATATCTACAACAGTACCCTATGGGTACCCTTGTGATAACAGTACCCTATGGGCAGCTATTGGTCAGTAACTTGTAGTAATATTTTCCCAGCAATTTTTCTGTATTCTGTGGTCACGGTAAGAAGAAAGCTTGCTGTAAAACACTCACAGCTACTCAGCCATTCCACTGATGTGTGTAATTACAGACCCAGGCAATAATGATGAGTCAGTACCCTGAAAATTATCATTATCATGAATCATCTGTAATAGGTGAAATGGGTGTGCCAGTAGCACCCCCAACCCCTCCAAAAAAACAAAAAAAAAAAAAACAGAGAGAGCTAGAATTATGGATTTTCTGACAACATAATTTTCTTTCACATCTGCATGTTAAGAAAAAATAGTTCCATTTACAGTGGAGTTCAAAACCATAGTAATGATTCATACAGTTAATCAGGGTAATGGCAGTAATGAGTTTGACAGTAGGTTACTGTTAGTAGGGTACTGTTCAAGTAGTTTAGATGGCTTAGCACGTACGAGTAGCTAGTTTAACACAAGTTGCTAACAGTGAGTGTACTTTCCAGCATCATTGATTTTGTAAGCACTGCAAAGACTGTGTCAGCCAGCTAAGACTTATCCAGTGCTACTCATCAGTGGTGCCTACAGGTAAATGGTTGTATGCACAGTGCAAGCCTACCTTGTATGTATCCTGTGTAATTTTCCTTATCAGTCCTTATTTGTTTATAATTGGGATTTCTTCAAGGATGTTACATTAAGGTAATATTGTTTCCAGGTTCAGCCTTCTCTTTAAAACTAACAAGCAATTTTGCAAATGCCAAATGAATGATTTCAGGGTTCACAAATGTTTCAAAATTTTCAGGACAAGGCGACACTCCCAAACAGGGAAGTAATGCATTTGAACAACCAACATTTTTTGATTAAACATACATCTTAGGTTATTCCATGACATCAAACCTACACCTGCATGCTTAACCAGGGCAGAGGTAAAGCACGTAGCTGCATGGTATGCTGACAATAACCTGCTCCTGAACACCAGCAAAACCAAGGAGCTCATTGTGGACAGGAGGGAGAAGGGAGACACTCATGACCCCATCCATATCAATGGCATGGCTGTTGAACATGTTTCCAGCTTCAAATTCCTGGGGACCCTACATCTCTGAAAACTTGTCCAGGTCTACACCTCCAGCCTGGTCAAGAAGGCCCACCACCGCCTCTTCTTTTTAAGAACACTGAAGAAGAACCACCTGTCTGCTGACCTCCTGGGTGACTTCTACCGCTGTGCAATAGAGAGCATCCTGACCAACCGTGTCACAGTCTGGTATGGGAATTGCTCTGTCGCTGATGGCAAGTCATTGCAGCGGGTGGTGAAAACTGCCCAACACAACACAGGGACTCCACTCCCTGCTTTTGAGGACATCCACAAGAAGCGATGTCTACGCTGGGCGCGCAGCATTCTCAGGGACTCCTCTCATCCAGCCGACACTCTTTCAGCTCCTCCCCTCCAGAAGGTGCTTCAGAAGCCTTCAGACTAAAACCAGCAGGTTCAGGAACAGCTTCTTCCCCACAGCTGTCCCCTGCTGAACCTTCCTATTCACGCTACACCATGGCTTAATCTGTTCAGACTGCTTCTCTTCACTACTGTATATACATCCATTGCAGTTTGCCTATCTTCTACTACACATCTGTGCATACATCTGTATATACATGTATTATATTAATACATCTACACACCTGTATATTTGTCATATTACATCTGTATATCTGTACATCTGTAGATTTGCCTCTGTGTAGTCTGTATAGAACATCTGTATATTAACATACTTCATCTGCACGTTGCTCTTTTGTAAATCAATTCTAATTTATGTGCACATAGCTCTTTTGTAAATCAATACTAATTTATACCCATCTTTTACACCGCCCTATCTGTAAATAACTGTTCCCATAACTTATTTGTACATAATCTGCACATAACTATTCCCACCATAATTTATTTGTACATAATCTGCACATATCCCTTATCTGTACATAACTGCTCTTAACTGTACATACTGCACATACTGTACATATTGCACTTTCTGCTATTTGCATTTCTGATTAGATGTTGATTACTTTGTATTGATACATGTGTAATGACAATAACGTTGAATCTAATCTAATCTAATCTAATTTAACCTGCCTAGTTATGAAAAAGTGACAGTGATTTCCCACACCAGTAAACACTGCCGTATGTGTGTGCGCTCAACCATATAGAACTGAGGTTATAATATAGCAAGAGAAAATTATATCTGCTTTATTAGATAGTTAGAGAAGCCAAACCCTCAGATATCAAATCGGCGTGAGTGAGCTAACCTCTAGAAAAAAAAATCAAAACAACTTATTTCATATATTTATTAAAAGATTATGCTTTTTTAAATTAATTCTGGGAAGAAACCAGCAATGCATTTGTTTGACATAGTTCACAGATGATCTGAAAGAAAGTTGTCTGTTGAATTCATATTTAAACAAACTTTATATGGTCAATAATTCTATTTAGAGCTTTATCTAGATTGTCTAGATTTATTTAAGAATGGCAACACCTGACTGTGAATGAAACAAAGAGCGTATGTTTATGCACTGTCCATGGCGCTACTGACATTTTGTTTTACATGACTGTCATTGTCAATTTCAAAACCTCAAGACTGTTATAGTCCTGTTATGGTCAGTGGTAAGTACACTTGAAGGGATTATCTAGAGTGAATCAATCCATAGCACCGTTGACGTCGATGACTGCTGTTGGAAGATATGACAATGACTGTACAACTTAGTGAAGCTTTGGCCAATGGATAAGACAAGGAAGTTTCGTTTTCCTTTGATCAGTTAGCACTAGCTGGCAGTTTGCAATATTGGTCTATGCTGTACCAAATGATGTCATTCTTATACTTATATAGTTAACTCGTTGCCATCTGTTAGGTCTACCCTAAGTAGTATTATGTGTCATATTCCCCATTTAACTGAGGACACTTTTAATGAAATCTCTCTCTGAAGGTGTTGTCCTGATTGCATTGTCCTTGTTTACAGTATTAGTGATGCATCAGGTGTCATCCACAATCAGTCTTTCAGTTCATCTTTGGTCTTATTGTTTTGCACAGTTCCATGGCATATGGCTTTTTTGTCTTGTCTTGCCATGCATAAAAATAAAGGCATTAAATAACTGTAATAACTAATGTCTATGTACACAAGTCTTTGAGAAAATAATTTGACAAGGTCAGGCAAGCTTTGTTTGAACACTGGTTCTGTTTCTTCGCTTAGCTGGCATGATTCTTCCTACAGTCTCCTAATGCAAACGTCTGCTGATCTGTGAAGCTTTTGCAGTGAGGGTTCACTGCCTTTTGAAAGGGTGGGTGATTTCTCCTAAGCCCTCTGGATATGGCATGGCCCTTTTGCAATGATGCACAAAACCCAACGAGTAACGCTTCAGCTCCCCTCTCCACCTGGGGATTGCCTCTGAGAGCCGTCCACCCTGCTTGGCCATAATGGCTTCAGAAAGGGCTGAATACTGCTGGAATACAGATATTTCTGCTGGCCATGTCCACGTGCATCAAAACGTATTACATCAAACACTAATAGAGGCTGATTCCCATTTAACCATGAAAGGGATTCTTTTGAAGGACACATCTGAATTCAGCTTGACACTAAAAAGAAAGCACAGATTGTGTCTTCAATAGTTCAGTTTGTCTAGTTAATACATTTTAAATATATATAGCCTCAGCAGCAGGGACGTTATCTTCTCTTGTCTAAGGTTTAATTGTTTATGTGGGGCCTTCCTATGCGGTAATTTACTTTATCAAATGACAAATCAGTAAAATTGTTTCTCTTTTGACCCTTACAAACTTGCTTTCCTTAGCAATGAAGAACAGTGTGATTATATTGTATGATGTACACATGCTCCCTCTCCCTCCTTTGTGTCTTTGGTGTGGTTGTTACTGTCGGAAATGCCGAACAGATCCTCATGCTTTTCAGAGGCCATTACGTAAATGCAGCTTAATGACTTCACAGTGGGAGTCACAGCTCTGTAACCAGCCTGCTCCTTTGGTCTTGGCGCTGATCAAATGAAAGTCTAATTTCATCCTGGCTCTTGACCTCTTATTCCTCACTAGGCAAGTCGAGGTTCAGGGGGAATTCACATCAAAGCCCAGGGAGAACGGGTGGGAAAAGGAGCCGGTCTTAGAGGAAGAAGGCGGTCCAAGGAGAAAGGGGAGAAAGGGCATCTCCTCATGTGTGGGTGGGATTAGAACGCTTTTTGGTGACCCTGCCACTCTCTTAACAGTGAATAAATAGGACTGTTTGAAGAATAAATGAATAAATCCATTTTTTAATATGCTTTCACATATGCTTTAAAAAAAACAAAAACAAAATTAATAGCGAAAAGAAACACACACACACACACACACAGAAACACAGACAGACACACACACACACAAAGTGAACTGCTATTTCTTTGTGGCATTAGTAACAATGGTTTGTGCAGTTCTTACTCTTTCAGGCATAATGGTCATTGGTAATCACATACATATTCCAGAACCAGGCATCATGTCACAACTGCTTCCCACTGGGGGACAGTATTTTGTTATTATTTGATTCCACAGCACATAAACATCATAACACCTTCAGTGCACAACTACCCAAAAGCCCTGAACCCTCAAAGAAATGAAGTCTGAATGAACTGGCATTATTAAGTTTCATGATTGGTTGATTCATGCCAGCTAAGTTTTTGTGAGTTGATAGGGTTTAGGATTAGGGCAAACACTGAGATTCAGATAATCTGTATAAGGCACTTCTTATCGCCGGACCTCTCGAAAGAATGTTTACAGTTTAAATGTCACTAGTTAAACAGCTCGTTCACAAGACGAAGTGGTAACGCTTTACGGAAAGAGCACATGAATGATAATGAATGATTCATGCATTACTTAATCTCTGAACATCTCAGTCATCAGGAATTAACATGAATTCATTGTTTATCATTAACGACCTCATGCATAAGCAACACATGATCTTCAGCATTAAGTATTATGAATCTTGATTAATTATGCATGATCATGATGTCTTTTTGTTTGACAAAATAGTGGGCATCACTGTTCATGGAAATAAAGATAGGATGATTTACATGAATTCACGCTTACTGAAGGTTATGTTCAACATTCAAGAGTTCATATCCTATTTCATGCTTGCACATCATCATCAACTAAGCATTATTTTTTTTAATAAGTTCATCATATTTGTGGCCCCTCAGCTAAAGTGGTGAACAGGTCCTTTACCACTGGTTAGTAGTGATGTTGATGGCAAAAATTAATTTACATAAATGAAGAATTAGTTGCTCATGTTTTCATGTTTTACCCCTCAACTGAAGTGGTGAGCATATCTTTCCAATAACTTACACAGACATGTTTAATGGAGTGATTTCTATTCCTTACCCCTTCATTCATTTTTTTCAAGTCAAGGGGGTTTTAAAGCCATTTCAGCCACTGAAATGACACTGTATATAGTGAGACGAAACAACGATTCACCATGGATTCAAGTGGTGCTACATTTAAGATATATAGAAATACATTTGAGACAGGCAACATTTAGTGCACATAGGCTACATTTAGTGCAATTGGGCTACATTTACTGCAATTGGGCTACATTTAGTGCACATAGAGTATAAATATACACAAAGTGCATCAGACAACAGACAAGAAGGCAGGGCATAAGTAGACTTGTAACAGAGCACTGGTTGTTGTAAGATCACAGGTTCACAGTGTGGTGGTGGTAGAATATAGAATATTTAGCAGGATAGAAAAAGTGTAGGTGTGTATTCAGTTCAGTGTGTGAATAAACATGTTGAGTTTTCATGTTCCACAGTCTGACTGCTTGAGGGAAGAAGCTCTTCTCCATTCTTTAGATGTGGGCAGTTATGCTGCAGTACCTTATCCCTGATGGCATGAGGAAGCATCGTCCATGGGACGGGTTTGTTGTGTCTAACAATGCTGAGGGCTTTGTGCAGACAGTTGTAGATGTCAGAGAACAAGGAAAGAGTGGTCCCTGTGGTCTTTTCAGCCATCCCCGCAATCCTCTGCCTCATTTTATTTTTAACAAGCACTTTACACCAGCAAATGCACTTAAACAACAACACTTTGACATTATTTACAGAACTGGCACAAGTTGTCAAGTGTGAATGATGGTCACTCTCTGACTCTGCCTCAGGTTACCTAACTGCTTGGTGACAAATAAAAAGGTTAAGCTTAAGGTTAACCTTAAGGTTAATTGGGCAATTTAATCAGTAGGATTCCCAAATATGGTCTATTGATATAACCATGTTGCATTGCAATTCATTGCAATCTTGTGTTTATATTAATTATATATATATATATATACATATATATATATATATATATATATAGTATGTTTAGCTCTTATTCTGATGCAGTGCACTACATTAACTGTTTGTTGGGTGGATTAAGGGAAAAACACATTTCTGTATCATTGATAAGACCATAAGACAAGACCGTAATTATAGCCTAGTTATGTCTTCCTAACACTTCTGTTTGATTATCTTCTCTGTACAGTGCTAGTGTGGATTTGATCCCATTGAGCTCGTTGTCTCAGGAGGCATTTTAACCTGCCCTTTCAGGCTGTTGTGTAAGGCCAGAAGAACAAAGGACCTAGGCCTTGCTTCTTGAACTTTGGACAGAAGTGTATTAATGGCAAATATTGCAAGAAACTACAGTTCATAAACTCAAATGTATTAATAGCAGTTAACCTGAATGCAAGTCATAATCAAACAAAACATAAACAAATGAAATAACTCAAATCAAGAATATACCAAGAATGTAAAGAAATAAAACAAACCCAAGAGAGAGAAAGAAAGTGAGAGAGAGTGAGTGAGAGTGATAGAAGGAGAGAGAGAGAAGGTAGCGAATAGGTAGGGTAAAGAGAGTAGATTCAAAAAAGATAGAGAGTGTAGAGAAGGTAGAGACAGAAGAGATGAGTTGTGTCATTTACCCTCCACAAGGGTCATTGGCACAAGCCAATGACGCCTTAACTAGTCTGTAATTGGCCAGCTGACCTATGCCAGTGAAAGGTGTGAATTCAAATCAGTATACAGACTACAATGTAGTTATTTGCGAATAAATATGTACAGATACTTTTGATTTCCACAAAACTATGATCAGGCTGATGACCATATTAGTTCAAGACCAAACATGACACTATTACATTCAGCCAATATACTTACAGATAACCTGATAAGGTAGGTAGGAAGATAACACAACACAATAAAGCAAAGTTCCTTCGTTTTGAGAGAGTGTCTGGTTTCATTACCACACAAGTGTAATTGCACAATCTGTAAAATTTTGAACCATGTCAACATTTTAGTTAAGGGGCCACAATCATCCTATCTTACAATCCCATGTATATTGATGAAGAAACATTATGATCATGTGTAATTCATCATGACTCGTAATGATGTACCCACAGTACTACTTAATCATTAAGAGGATGTGTTATTTATGCATATAGGTCTTCAATGACAAACAATTAATTCAAGTTAATATCTGATGATTCATGAGATATATAGAGATATAAGTAATGCATGAATCACGTAATGCATTTTTCACTCATTCGTCCTTCGTCTTCGTCTGATTTCTTGATATTGAGCACTGGGGATAAGCATGTTTGGGCTGGTCGCTAGTCTTGGTCCTGAGATTGTCCTGGGACCCCCCTATGGATTAGGGGGAATGAGTTTAGGTCTACCACTGAACTGGAGGAGAAAGGGGTGGAAGAGGGAAGCTTTCAGACGTCAGGGCATGTGACGCAGGGGGAAGGCAAGGAGGGTTAAATCTCCTACAAATGGAAGTGGGTTGAGTGATTGCTGTCAATCAATCCTTTGGGCTTCTCCTAAACAGCATTTAGTTCACCTGGGCAGATTGTACTAGATGAAGTAAAATGCAAATTAGTTCAGACCAGTGGGAAACATTGAGACACAAACAAGAGCACTGCCATCATTGCTCTTTAAAGTAAACTAGGCTTGACTTTTATAGCTATTTCTATTAGCATTATTGATTATTCTTTGCCTATCACAATGTAATATACCTTGGAATTCAGCAATTTGATGTTTTAGTGTTTCTAAACCGCATTCTTTATTGAATTTTTAAACTGAATTCTTCAGGTAGTTTGTTCTGCTGAAACGTTTTCAAGGTAACCTGTTTACAATCGTTTCATTACTGGTAATTGTGGACAGTGTAAGGTTTTAACGGAAGGATTCTGATATGAAATACTTCTTGTAAAGAACAACATGGCTTCCTTTATAGCAGTACACAGGTAATGAAAACTTCAGGATGCTTTGAATGATTCCAATTTTTCTAGGTATAAATTTCTTCAGCCATCCAACTGATCGCTCAGCAGCTGGCGCCATGTCCCGCTCAGTAAAATAAAACCTTCATCCAACTCTCAGTACCCACCAGCCACCTATTTAAAGCTGAGCATGTCCAGACAATTTGAAACAAGCATGGCGACAATGACAGGAACCAACTGAATACTAACTACTTGATTTTGGCTGTCCGGGAGAGCTGTCTCTGAACCTGGTTATAATAGTATATGTCTATAGGCACCATTGACATTCTTTGTTAAAAAACAGTCTGACATTTGCTTTTCTATAAGAGTCAGTTAGAGCTTGGGCACAATCATCCATAAATTCTTTAACAGGTGAACAGGTAAATTCTCTGTTAACAGGTCTCTCATCAGCTGCAGCCGTCTTAGTTCTCTCCTTGCACACAAATCTTTGTTAAGAGCCGGAATACAGACAAGCCATCCAATTCCTTTGAGTAAAGGAAGATGTTTGGATCGTTTTCCACGTAATTAGACCACTGTTTTGAATACACTGGCTGCAAAATCATTTGAAAAGCTGATTTTAGGTAAGAGTTACGCCCCCCGTTTCATCATTACTATGTTAAGAGCTCTCATAAGTCCAACAACCTCTAAATGACAGTTCTCTGCATGGGACTATCAACTTGAGAAAAGCAGTGGCATAGATCGCGGCAGAGGTGGGTGAGGAGTTCATCTGCAAGGAGGCTCTTGTGACACCTGCTGGTGCAACCGACTGCTATTTACATCTCCACCCTCAATCACTGCAGCTGGGAGCAATAGTCTACGCCGGACCGCAACCAGTCATTAGCACGGCTTACCTTCCCGCTCCCTGTGTCGGGTCCCTCCAAATCCATAGACATTTACTCATTTGAACATTAAAATAAACTTAGCAATAAAGTTGAGGCACAAAAAGTGCAACACGAGTCACATAGAACTCCAATAAAAACTTTGATTACAGCGGAGATTACTCCAACGCTTCAGCATTTATCGATTTGTTCTCGACTCCTGCCTCCCCGTCCCAAGGCAGAGTGGGAGTTCTAAGCGATATTGTGGGCTACTATCGGACCATCAGACCGAAAGCACAAAACGGGTCTGTGTGCTCTGAAAGCAAAAGCCGAGGTAGCCTATTTGTGGCTGGAGATGATATTTAGGCCTATATTTATGACATAAAAGTATGCGGTATTTTGTAAAAGCTGCTTGCTGCCCTCTGGCAAATTTAAACCCAGTTTTATGTCTACGATAAACTGACAAAAAATACATTACTTCCATTTTGCAGCATTTCATTATGAAAGATTTTATATGAAAGTCATGCTGAAGTATGAGTTCATCTGAAAGTTTAAACATTTACGATGTACCAAGTGTTGTTTCTGAACAAAGCGCAAAGACCAACACTTAAAGATTTAATTCCTCCTCACGAATTCAGGTTAGGTCCTGCTGCCTAAACGTTTGGCATGAATAATGAATGAGATTCCTAGCATGCGTTCAGTCTATTCTTGTTGAGCAAACACTAGGCTTTTAAAAGTGGGATCTCGCTCTGAGAATGGTATGCCCCCTCTCCTCCGTGAATTAAGCCATTGGTAGGAATGTCTAGGTTTTGTCTCAAATCAGTTGTCTGAACCTATTCAGCTCGCAGTCCATGCCTCGATGTCTTGGAGACAGCGCGGCACTGCCCTCTTCCCCTCCCCGGATCCTGTGACTTGCGCTCTGATAAGTAAACAGTAGCCTCATCGAGTATCACTCGCCTCTCAGCAAATCAGTGTGCGCTTCTCCGCGAAGCGAGGGCGCTTTGGAATCCGAACTCGTTCATTTTCGGGATGGCTTTACCTCCGTAGAGGAGTGAGACAGTTTTATTTTTGTGGGGTGGAAGTCCATAAGTTTGTCTTATATTTTCAGTTTTGGAAGCCATTGTCTCGGCTTATTACATTATTGTTCCTGACTGACTTGACTGCAATTGTAATTACCTACACAATGACAGTAAGTAGAGTACGTACGCGAATTTTACTGTTGCAGTGTCTAATCACCGGCACCTTCTGCACCGCGTTCACTTTTACCGAGGAGCCTGCGGAGAGAGCTGCCAAGTCGGATGGATATTGCAGTCGGATTTTAAGGGCTCAGGGAGCGAAGAAAGAAAGCTACAATGAGTTTCGGCTGAGAGTTGAAGGCGACCCAGAGAATTACCAGCCTGGGAGTACATATAGAGGTACGTATGTCCTCTGGGAATGTCACCCTGTGCTCTCTCGTGGAGTTTGAGGACTTCAGCGTGTCTCTGTCCCATCGTCTCGGGCAGCGCACCCAGTCACTAACTCCATAAATAGGAGTCGCAAGGATAACACGGTAATATTGTAGCCTATGCGAGCCGATTGTTGGGGAAAATTAGCCTTTTTGCCTGAATCGAAATACATTGCAGGTAGAGAGCCATCTGGGAAAAGTGGGAAGCTCCAGAGGGTGGTAGTGAGCATTCGATATAATGTGAGAACTGATGCAAAGTATACCCATTTTCACTGATAATTCCTCATCAGAGGATGTTTAGCTCCACGAAGGATGTTAATGGTATAATTACACTGACATACGGAGCTATTACATAGTTGAGAGCAAAGGCTAATGGGTTTCATATCCCTCTATTTGGCAATTTCAGTTTAACGATGCAGAGGATAACAACTTTTAGTTTGGAGAAAACAAAATAAAATCCACATAAATAATAAAAAACAACATCTGCAAGCTTCATTTAGTTTTGATGGCTTACTTCTCATGGGTGCCGCATGCACGTGCCTTGTAAGTGAAATTGTAGTGAATATAAAACAGGGGACGCGGAAGGGTGGCCAATAGTGTTTCATCATTATGTAAAGAATCTGCGATGGCTCCGTGTGTGTAACCACCTTCTTCTGATTTTCTGTTTTGAACAGTGTCCTTGTTTGCATCCCACCTTGCCTACTTCAGAGGATTCACCCTTATAGCTCTGAAGGAAGGCAGGGAAGGGGACAACGATGACGACTATGCTGGAAATTTTCAGGTAAGTTCTTAAATTCTTCTCTTTTCCCCTGCATAGCTGTCTTCTCATTTCCAAATGGACAAGTGTTCTAATGTCAGCCTTTGAAGTCAGTGGTTTAAAAAAAAAACAAAAAAAAACCCTCTTTTATTCTCTGCTTAATATTAACATTGACACTGACACGCGGCCATGTTGGCTGGTGGAAGGGACACTGAGAGCTTGCTATAGCTGTGGTCTATGAGAAAAGTGTTCGCTCACTCAGCCACACCTGGCAAAGATTGCAGTCCTCTTAACATGGGCCCATATGCTGCTGCTGCCACTTAGCCACCAGGGGTGCCTTACTGCACAGTCTCTCATGTAATATGAAAAAATAAATCAGAGGGGAGGCTGTACATGCAAGAGAGAAAGAGAGATGGAAGGGGAGAGGGAGAGAGGGAGGGAGGGAAGAGAGCTTAGCACTGCCCTGAAACCTTTTATAGGCACATAGCACACCAAGGCCACCTGCAGAGTTTCAGAGCTCTGCTCCTGACTGGTGGACCTCTCCCTCTACTGCCAGTGCACGAAGGCAGAATGAATGGGCATGTACACAAGGGCTGTGCGTTTCCTGGAACACACAGGAACATATGGGCATATACTCTGTAAACAGATGTCTACATGTTTATGCACACACACACACACTGCTAGTAGCCGCTTGATGCCTCTCACCTTGTCCAGTGAAATCCCTCTGTTTATGAGCCCTGATGCGTATGTCCATGGCCGGTCCATTTCACACACCCCTGAACACATTTACAAGTCCACTAACAAGAGGGAGACATGGAGTGAAGGGTTCTCTCCCTCTCATGCTCTCTCTCTCTCTCTCTCTCTGTCTGTCTGTCTTTCTCCTGCACAGTCTCTCTTTTCTTTATGGCTCTTGTCAATAAGAGTTATTTGACATGGGCATCAACCAGTGTGGTGAAGGGGGTAAGTGCAGACTAAGTGCTTTGCTCAATGCTCTCACCCTCCCTGGGATGGAGAGACAAACAATGTGTTCATTTTGCAGAAGAAAGGAACAAAGAGAGAGAGAGATAGGAGATAGGAGAGAGGAGAGAGAGAGAGAGAGAGAGAGAGAGAAAGAGGAAGAGACCAAGCGCGCCTCTAGCACCAGTGCCCCTCCCATTCAGCCAGGCAAGTGGAGTTTAAAAAAAGGTCAGTTCAACAGCGAAACGAAGGCTTTGACCAAACAGGCACTTTAATAGCTAGAGGAATTGCATGGCAAATCAAAGCAGCGGGCCTCTGAGGTGTGATAGGTGCACCTTTGTTATATTACTACCCTCTGACAATTTCAGAAAACACACAGAGGGCATGTAAGAAAATAGCACTAGTATGATGAAACAAGCTTTTTGTTGTCAGGTTTAGCTTTTGGGTAGTTTTGTTGCCGCACATAGACCTTTCAGCAAGACACAGTGGAAATGTTCCCCTTTTTGATATTTTGAAACTGTCTTCGCTCCATCACCTGCCATCCATCTTGTATATGCTTCTCCACCCCGGGGCACTGAATGCCCCTTCGCACCTTTAAGCCCTCAGAACACCGTTTTCACAACATTTTTTTTTGTTTTGTTTTGTGTCCGGACTGTGTGAGTAATGGTCTACACAGCAAGGGCAGGTTGTCATGTCAGAGGCGCAAAAAAGCTACCGTTAACAGAATGTTTTTAAATAACGGAGCGTGTGCATTCACCTGACGCAGTGCTGGCTATTTGCATAGTAGCTAGGGATGAATGCTGCATTTTAGTGTATAATTGCCACACATATGGGAGATGCAACTGCTCCCCTCAGAGCTGAAATGGACTATCTTCGCTTGGCTCAAATGGCATAGATGTCAAGAATGTCATGAGAACCCTTCTCTTCTGTCACTCTTTCACTCTTTCTCGCTGCCTCTCTCTCTATCGCTCACTCTGCCAGTGTCACTTGTGGCGTTGCTCTGTAATTGGCCGGGCGACGTCACAGGGGCAGCGGGCAGCTCTGAGCGTAATTACTCAGACTAATGACAGTG
>PYXC01000629.1:9467500-9555000 GCA_015244755.2 Tenualosa ilisha
AGAAAGAAAAAAAACAGTGAGGTTGCGGCCTACATGACATTCTAATCAGTGCATTATTAAAGACTTCACTACGGCTGTCATTCTCATCCTTTTTTTCTCCTATGCTCTCTCTCTCTTTCCCTCTCTCCCTCTCTCTTACTCTCTCTCTCTCACTCATTCCTTGCCGATTCTGCATCGTAAAAAGAGAGGCCCCGCATTTCTTATTAATGTCCGTTATTATGTGGCTGTCAGGATGAGTGATGAGCTTTTCTTCCCTTCCGTCTCCATCTCCTCCTGACTCCATGTCAGTGTCTCTTTCTTTCTCTCTCGCTCTCTCTCTCTTCCTCCTCTTCCTACTCCTACTTCACCATCTCCAGCTTTGTCTCTGGCTGCATCGCTGTCTCTGTGTCTGCCATCCTCATGATGCGTGACCCTCTGCAGCAGTGGCAGCTCTGCTCGAACCCCCGCCAACCCTCTATGAGTCAGCCGCCGCCTCATGGTACGAACGTCGCTGTGAGAAGGAGATGGATAGATGCAGAAAGGAAGATAAGGATGGGGAGAGAGAGAGAGAGAGAGATGGGGGGAGTAGAGGTTAGGGGAAAGCAAAGAGTAGGAGCGATCGTGGGAATTGGTGGAGTGATGAAGACTTATGTGCAGAAAACTAAGATAAAGAGATTCTTAAACAAGATAAGGTGATGGCACCTTAATTGGTTGGGTTGAGCAAGTGTTGGGCAGACTGCTTGAGACAGATGAAAGAATAGGGGATTTGGGGAGAGAGAGAGAAAGGGAGAGAGAGAGAGAAAAGTGTGGGCGAAAAATGTCAGGAGAGATTGGGAGAGAGTGATTGTGTCTGTGGAACTTGCAGGGGTAAACACTGGGTCATGACTTTGTGTGAATGTCCCTAAATTACCATGATGGGGGCATCTGGCGTCATGTCCTGCATTATGCACCTAACTCAATATTTGATCAGATGCATTTGAGCAGGCCAAAGAACAATCACTCTCAGCCCTCACGGATAATGGCTTTCATTTTCACCCAGGAAGGACGGCGCAGTTTCATTATTGATAGTGAGATGTTTGGCTTTAATTTGGACAGCTGAAGCTCCTCAGCACTGAGCTCGCCAGTCAAACAGGCCATCCTCCCTCTACAGATGATCATGTGTTGCTGACGGTGTGTCTGTGTGTGAGTCACCACCGTGTGTGTGTGTGTCTGTGTGTCTATGTGTGTGTGTGTGTGTGTGTGTTGGTGTGCAGACCCGCCTGTGAGTGCGCACGCTGGGTAGAATTTTGGTGTATTAGAGGACTTTTCGAGGTATTTTTAAACCATGCAAATAATGCGGCAAGGGAGAGATCAGGGCCTGAGCCGCCTTTTCCCCCTGCATGGTTAGACGTAATTGAAGGCTCAGGAACACTGCGTGACTGCTGTGAACAGTTGGAAAAAGTGAGAGGGAGTGTTTAGTCTTGCACATGAACTTAAGGTCATCTCAGGATACTTAGTTAGGCCTCCATGGTGGCAATGACTACATTCGAGGATTCAGTGCTTGTTTCTCATAACGTTGTCTGTGCTGTAATACTTAAAGGCCTGTTTTTTATGTAAGTGGTGATTAAGAGTTAGATAAGAGCACTCATTATGTCTGAAGGTTGTTTTTTTTTTATTAATACTGTATTGACATGCTAGGTAGTTTGACAAGCTTCTCTTTTCAATTTCATTAATTACAAACCTTGTGGACTGGATGGCAAAAAGTGTTCACACACACACTCTGTATCATACAGAGACACAGACAAGCATATACACAGTAAACTGTTATTGTGTGATTCAGAAGCACTTTTTTCTCTCTCTCTCTCTGTATCTCTATCATTTGGTCACCTTATTCCACTTCTCCTTGCGCCCATCCTCTCTCTGTCACACACACACACACACACACACACACACACACACACACACACACACACACACACACACACACACAGACATACAGGAGGTTTCGGTGGGCGATTAGCATCGGCAGTGTAAAGGCAGGAAAGTGAGGCCGGCTCTAATAGCATCTCATTGATAGAATTTAAATTGGATGTTAAATAACCATTACTGCGGCTGATTGCCTAGCCAAGCCTGGAAAGTGAGGAGGCTTTCTCCTGGTGGTTTGCTGTCTGAGATATGTGAAATTGGGCTGAGATTGAATTAAAGCATGAACAATTAGAGAGGCATCGACAGTTCCTTTAAGAGGAGAGAGAGAGAGAGAGAGAGGAAGCGAGAGAGAGAGAGAGAGAGAGAGAGCAGTGGTGCAGAGCTATGAAAGGATGTGTGTTCTCCCTAGAGAGAGAAAGAGGCAGAAAGTGCATGCATCCATAGAGAGAGTATACGAGAGGGAGAGAGGGAGAGAGAGAATGCCCTTCACCTTTCTACCTGCATACAGCCTCTCTATTTGCTCTCCCTCTCCATTGTCCTAATCATCTTTCTGTGCTTTTTTTTTTTTTTTTTTTGAACCTGAGCTGAATGCCACCTGCCACCGTCATCATCCAGCAGCCATTCATGCTGAATATTCAGGACAATAACTTTCCATTTACTTCAGCGCCCCGCAGAGAGGAAGAGAGGGAGGCACACTAAAGTGAGGCTACAGCATATACGAGCCTTTGCGGGGTGGAGGGCTGTGTGTATAAAGGGGGGGAGAGCTTCTCTATGTGAGCAAAGTACCGTGTAGAGTTACCAGGAAAAGATATGCAGAGCCCCCCCACCCCAACACACACACACACCGCAGAGCCAATCGCAACAAAGGAAGCCGATGAAATAAATAAATAACAGAATAAATACATGAATAAATAAAACAACTCTGGCACTTTCCACTGCGCCAGTCTTCAGATCATCAAATCTAATGGCCCTGACAGCGCAGCCTCCTCTGCCACCACCACCGCTCTGGACCATGGCAGGATCTTATTCAATTAGGAAATTGAAATTACATCACAGACTCCAAACTGCAGCTAGGCGAGCTCTTAAAACAGGCAGCCCTGGAGAATACACTAGCAGACACACATACGTGCAAACAGACACTGCATACAGGCACGCAGACACTGCACACACACACACACACAAGCACACGCATGCACACACACACACAAATGCACACAAACGCATGCACACACGCATGCACACACGCACACACACACAGGCATGCACACACACACACACATGCACACACAAACACACACACACACACACACACACACACACACACACACACACACACACACAGACCAATTTTCCATTCTTTTGTCCACCTCTCTGTTTCATTCTTTTTGTCTCTTTGTTGTCTATATATGCTAATACACACACACACTCTTTTTGTTTCTCACCGGGACGAGTTGTGGGACTTTCTCACTTAGTGGCATTGAGACAAGCTGTCTCCAAGAGGCGCAACTAAAGGTTTGCTCTGAACCAGCGAGTCATAAATATTTCCCCTCCGAATCCAACTACCTGGATTCCACCCAGCAGTGAGCCGGCCCGCTGCAGCCGCTGCAGCGCTCTCATTAGGCGATAGGAGCACAGGGCTTCTGAAACCTGCTCTTGCTTGCCATTGTTTATTTGTCTCTTTTCTTCTTAGATGTGCCAGTATGTTCTGTGGTAGGCTTCTGGAGAATTTGGATGCATAAGGTCCTCCCCACCAAACTCTCGCTCTGTCACTTTCTCAACCTCTTTGTCTCTCTCTCTCCTTCTCTCTCTCTCTCTCTCTCTCTCTCTCAGTCTCAACCCCTCTCTTTCTTTCTCTCTCTCTCTCTCTCTCACACACACGCACATTCTCTCTGTCCCCTATGCTCCTAACCTTTTTATCTTAAGAGGCCCCTTCCTTTTTCCTGAGGAGCAGAGAGCATGTGGCCTCCCCACTGCCCTGTCAATCAGTCTTATCTCTGACACGGCGCTTATAAATCTCTGTCTCTCCCTCCCTTCCTCTCCCTCCATTTCTGCCTCTCTCTATGTCACTGTTTTTCTCTGTTTCTCTCTCTCTCTCTCTCACCTTCTTGGTTTGCTGCCAGGCTGGCCAGCCACTGACTGCATGCCAGATGGGCTTCTCTGGTGTTAGTCTTTGCGTTAGCCCTAGTGAGGATTTTTTTCTGGTGTTAGCCTTAACGTTAGCCTTAGTGAGGACTTTTCTCTGGTGTTAGTCTTAGCATTAGCCTTAGTGAGGACTTTTCTCTGGTGTTAGCCTTAGCGTTAGCCTTAGTTAGGACTTTTCCTTTCCATGTATTTCTTGTTCTCTTGTCTCATTCCTCCCGTCCTCCATGGAACCGTCCCAATGTACTGACTGTCTTTCTGCATAAAAGGGTGTTGATTGAGCCCTGGACTGTGTTTTTTTTGTCATATCATATGAAGTAAAACTCATATTAAAAATATTAAAATGAAACCCCTTGCGTCTTTGACCCCATCACTGCATTGAAATTGAAGATGACTCACGACTGTAATAGCTTTTGGGAATAAAAAAAAAAATGAGGGAGAACATTTTCATACATCTGTCCTTTGTTCAGAAAGCTGTGAATTGATGTGAATTGGCTTTGAATGTCCCCTGATTAAGCTGCTCCATTGGGTTCTGTAGGCAGCTCCCCGCTCATCTACTGAGGCGCCCATCTGTTACCTTTCAAGCCAGTGTGTTAAGTTGCTGCCTTGAGAATGTGCTGTGATGTTCCCCACCCGCCTGTCTCTCTCTCTGTGTCTGTCTGTCTGTCTCTCTGTCTGTATGTCTGTCTGACACGTGTCCCTGGGGCTCCCAATCAGGCCGTGGGGAACTGTGATTACTCTCTCCTCTCAGTGCCGGGTCCTAACAATGCTATTTTCCTTCCTCTTGGCCCACCTCTGTGTCTCATCTTTACCTTCTACCTCTCTTTCTTTCAAAACTCCTCACCATCTTACATCTCTTTCTTCCTCTCTCTATGTCTCACACTTTTTCTCCCTTACTCTCTTTCTCTCTCTCTCTTGTAATCCTGTGTCTATCTTTCTATCTCTCTGTGTTGACTGTCCCTCTCACCTTCTATCCTTTCCTGCTTTCTACTTTACCCCACTCCATCCTTCCCTCCTTTCTCTACAACACTCCTATGTTCTTCTTTCCTCTTCCCATTCCTGTTCTCATCTCTCTCTTTTCTTTTTTTCCCCTCCGTCACTCTTCCTTTCCTCTTTGTCAGGGCAAGCATTGTTCAGAAGAAGATCATCTACTTCCAGGATGAAGGCTCCCTCACAAAGCGGATGTGTGAGAAAGGTATGCCTTTCATAGCCAAGAATGAGATGAGGTGCCTGTCGTTCTCGTGTGTCTGTCTGTGTGTGTGTGTGTGTGCGCGCGCACTACCTCCCCAGCCGAGCGCAGTGCAGCGCACGGTGGGATATATATAGAAGTGTGTTCTCTCTTTCTTCTTGTCTGCTCCATCTCTCTCCCTCCCGTTTTCCTTTGCGGAATGCGAAGGTTTGGGTTGCAGCAGAGGAGAGCGCCTGAGCTTCTTCATGGCAACGCTTGCATGAGAATGATCTTAAATGAGTTTGGGGCCTCCCACCGCCCATGACATTGGATGTTGCACACTGAGAAGATGATCAAAGGTCTTGCATGTGTGTGTGTGTGTGTGTGTGTGTGTGTGTGTGTGTGTGTGTCCATGTCCATGTGTCTGCGCATGTATGAATGCATGCCTTTTTGTGCGAGTGTGGGGATGTTTGTTGTCTAGATTTTTTGTACATAATAAGTGTTTGTGCTCTCCCCTTCTTCCCTTTGCAGAACCACTTTTTGGAGAGGCCACAGACAAGCCTCTCATGGACTGCTGTGCCTGTGGGACAGCTAAATACAGGGTCACCTTTTATGGCAATTGGTCTGAGAAGACACATCCCAAAGACTACCCCAGTAAGTGCCATTCAGGCTTGGATGGACTTGTCGAAATAGGTGTTTTATAGTGTATTTCATAGGAGACGCTACAGTCACCATGTGCTCTTACCTCAGGCTAGACTTACTGTGTACAGTATACCTTATGTGAAGGCTATAAAAAGGGCTCATCATTAAGATGTTGTTTCACTCCCTGTTGGATCACTGAAACATCTCTTTCACTGCAAACTGGTTATTGTGGTTTCCCCTAAAGAGTACTCTGTTAAAAGCTTGGTGCATTTAAAATAAACTGTTGTCTGTTGTGCCACACACATCCTGAGAAAAAGGAAATTTACTGCACCATGTACTTCATAAAACTAAATCAGAACCAAATTCTCACAAATACTAAACCAAATAAATCTGTTACACAAACAGACCACTTCAATTTTCTGTGACACACATTTAAAAGCAATCGCCCAATCCTTAGAGAATAAAAGTAAGAATGGTAACAATGAAGTATAATTGTGAGTTTTGATGGTGTTATTATGTACATCGTCTTGTTTACTGCCAAAATGTTGCTTTTTAAACCACCTG
The DNA here is from genome assembly GCA_015244755.2 of Tenualosa ilisha. NCBI lineage: Eukaryota > Metazoa > Chordata > Actinopteri > Clupeiformes > Clupeidae > Tenualosa > Tenualosa ilisha. The sequence goes on from PYXC01000629.1 coordinate 9,473,898, forward strand.
TTTTGGTATTTCTGTTTAAGTAATAAGCCATTAGAGACCATGGGTTGCTAGATTTAGAACAGCCAGAGACGGTTGATGAACCTTTGGAACGGCTAAGGGGTGTTGTTTGGCACAACGCGAAGTGGAGTGCCATTAAACCTCCTTAGCTGTTTTAAATCTGTTTAAAGCTGTTTAAATTATAAACGTTATAAAAAATCTTTTATAATCTTTTATAAAATATAGTTCCTCTGGGGTAGTGGTTGCCAGGCAACTCTAAACGCTACAGTGGTGAGATAGGTGGAGTAATATGGAAGAGGCAAACCTGTGTGTTTGGGCTGGATTTACAACGGCTTGGAATGCGATGTAGCCAATCACACTCAAGGAACCGAACAAGCAGTTTTAGAAAATCCTGACTACCAACCTAGTGGTTAGCAGGCATCAAAGAGACATGCACTAAATGACTGTAATGCAAGGAGTGGCACAGTGGCAGCCGCTGTATGGCTGTGACTAACCCCTCTCTAGGACTCTGTGTCACTGGTACAGTTCATTCCTTTTTCTCCTGAACAGATAGCAGACACGTGTCCCTGGTGACTAAGACCATGACTAATGCACTGGGGCTCTGGATGTTCATGCAGGCCTTTTGCTGTGTAGGATGTCTTTGGGGATATAGACAGTAATGCCATTCTCTACCAAAACATAGGCTCCCAACAGAAGATAAATATAGCATGGGGGGAGGGCAAAGTGCTTATGCCTTGATGACAAGTTTAAAGCAATCATGAGTGAATGGCCATAAAACTTCACCAATTTTATCAAGTGAAATTAGTTTTTTTTTTTTTTTTTAATGGCGGCACCTCGGATTGTCGTATGCTTTTGGCTGCCAGTATTATACTTTTTTTTTGCGCTCTACTCATCTACACTTTTTAACGGCTCTGCAATTTCTGTCTTTTCATCAGTGCCTCACAGCGCACACAGGGAAACTATAAACCGTAATGGTTTTGTGTACTAATATATTCTAGTGATTTTAGAATGTCAGTATGTCTGTGTTAGTATGTCTGTGCATGTAAGCCTAAATGTGATATATGTCACAGTTTTAGAGTTTGAAGAAAATTGTAAGTGATTGCAGTGATATGGAATGTAAGTAGCAGCCCTCAGTTGTACATCTTCACATCTTTGTGCATAGTAGCTGATCTTTGCTTACAGTAAATGCCAATGCTTATTTTTTGTTTGTGCAAGCTCCTACTAGCAGTTGTTGAGTATCTTGCATGTGGAAGCATATTGACCTTAACTTGACACAATATTTTAAATACGCTTCGGAAAAAGTTATTTATTGTTTTCTTAATGGTCTTCAGAATGTCTGTTTGCTAAAATTCATCTTTGCTTGAATTTTACCTCTCTATTATCATGGAAGTACTCTTGCATAAACTTTGCGTCAGCCTACAGCAGCCCCTGGCCATTGACAGTTTCCATGTATTCTTGGAGTAACCTTTAACCTTGGCCAATTAAAAATTGCTGTTACGCAAACTAGTGTTTTATAGAGCAGCAGGGGTGAATTTTAGCATGTCACTGCTAGCATGTCAATTGTGGAAGAGGGGATGGCACCTTCCTGCATTTTTTCTGACCCTGACAACCTACTTATATGTCCTAATGATTGCCTCTGTTGCCACAGGGCAAGCTGATGATGAAACTCCAGCTATTATCTCAGTTTGAAAATGCTGTCAGGGTGTTATGCTGTACAGGCGTCTTCTCTAAAACAAAATTGAATACTTCTTAGCGCTGAACTTACCGCTGACAAATTTTTAGTGGTGTACCTGATGGTTTCAGTTTGATCCAATGTGACAAGTTTGTGACAGAGGATTTAAATGCCTCATAAATTTCATTGCCCCCCCAAAAAAATGACTTCCTGACCATCATGCCCCTTACAAAATGACTGTGAAAGAGGCACCTGAAGCCATCACTTTCTCCTGCCCAGCCCTCTTGTCTTTCGTGGGGTGTTTGTGGATAACCTTGAGATGGCCTCGTTGGCAGTGAATTAAGCTGCCGGATTACTGCTGCTCTCCACTTGAGGTTGTGCACTCGCAAACACAGATCAATATACTGATTAGAATGGACTCCCAGAGTAAGATAAACCCAGAGATAGAGCTAGCCCTCTAATATATGAGCTTATCAGAGGGAGCAAAGAGACAGAGAGGGAGTGAGAGAGAGAGAGAGAGAGAGAGAGCACAATGGTTGTAGAGTTGGCAGGACACAGTCTTGAACTCTTTGACATACACACAGACACAGCTTGAGGCTTTGGACAGACAAGACACAAAGATATGCACGCACACCCACACACATATGCTAAGATAGCAAAGTAGCCAGTTGAACAAAATAGTATAAAAAGTATACATTTACATCTATGCATTTCGCAGATGCTTTTATCCAAAGCGACTTACATGTAGCAACTATAAAAGCTCCTCATCTTTCCCTATGCTGTGAAATAGACACATGCACCCCAACACAAAAACTGAATAGTTTACATTAAACAGCTCCTCGCTGTGAATGTGCCATTGATGGCAGCAGGATCTGGTGAAACAGAACACTCCACATCACCGATTGTAAGGTGGCGTCACCTTTCTATTTTTACCATGCGATCCGTCCATTCTCCTTTCAGCCAGAAGGAGAGCACGGCACACAGTAACGCACGAACTCACGAAGTGTCAGTGACACACATTCTCATCATGAAGGTTATTCTGAATCAGGGCAACATGTTTTTCTTTCTTTTTTTGAGGGGTGGGGAAGTGGGGCCTGCCCTCTGAATATATTGACTCGCACGCCCAATACCACCCCAACATGTCCCTAGCACGTCCCCTCTCTTTTGGTTTTGAAGCCTCACTTTGTCTTTTGCATCAAGAGACTGCAGCCAGATGGGTCTTGGCTATTCAGACACCTTGAGACAAAGGCAGTGGAAGGTTAAAGAGGCTACATTTGTGAACGATGCTGGCCTTGAATCAGGCGGCTGAGTGATGTGGGGAAATGGGGAGGCATGCCTTCATCAGCGGCTCTAAGGGTTCTCAGCTTTGTGTCTCTGCCCTGAAGCAATTGAAAATCCCTCCTGCAACTTGGATTGTATTGTGTCAACTGAAAAAAGGCTTTGGAAGTATATGAAACAGTTTTTTCCCCCTTACTTTGCAGTGTGAGTTGAATGTTAACAAAGGTCAGAGAATCTGGAGAGACAGGAGTGAATTTATGCTTAAGCAGTTAAGGGTTAAAACCAGACCAGAAAAAAACAGAAAAGTTGTTGTCTGTCCTTGTGTCCTCTTAGAAACATTCTTGTGAGAAAAGAGATGGGATACAGAGAGAGGGGTTGGGATGATAGACTCACAGAATGAAGGAGAGAGAGAAAGAAAAAAGAGAGAGTGAGAATGCGTGTGTGTGTGTGTGTGTGTGAGAGAGAGAGAGAGAGAGAGAGAGAAGCTGAGTTTGTCAGAAAATATGAAAATAAGCATAGGAACAGCAGACCATGGTGGTGAGATTTGGTCCAGGTCGGAGGGATTGTGAGGGATTAACCTCACTGAGGGAGTGTGGCGTAAGCACTTCTTCTGAAGATGTGTGTACAGTCCGTCACGCCGCAGGAATGGTGTAAATTGCAAAAGGAAATTAGATTGGAGGGATTTTGAACAGGATGCCAGGAGGACCAAGTGGTAACTGAACAGCTTTGTCCTGAGCAACTGTACTTTTCACAGTGACCTTCACTCAAGTGTAGTGCAACTGAAAAAGAGAGATTCTTATAGCGTAAGAATACGCAAAGAAGACATATATTGTAATGAATTAATATCAAAATGACTAGCCAATGTCCCCTTTACATAAATGCTTCCTAATGAAATACTGTAATTTGAGTCAAACATGGTCTTACGTAACTGTATTCTACAGAGAGATGGTATCTTCTTTTTTGGTGAAGGTGCCACTTTCAGTGTAAAGCAGCAATCGATAGAGAATAGGGCTTATGGCCCATGTAGCTATTCACAATGTCTTTTGCAAGAATTATTTTCCTAGCAACTTCGCCAGTAGGATGTCTGTCATAGTTGTCCCCAGACTAATTATCTATTGGGAAGGGTGTAATTGCGGTTTATGTCTCCCATCGATTGTTTTTTCTGTGGCTGAGAACCATAGGATGCCTCTGGGCTCCCATGTCAGTGGTTGACGAATCATGTCTCCTTTCAACAAGTTGGCCTGACCCACTCCTACAAGATTGTGTAGAGACGCTTCATCAACCAGAGGTGCAGGAGGAGGGGAACTAACAGACACTTACATAGACAGACAGCAGCAGCCAGTCTAAGAACGTTCAAGTGTAAATTGGCTCTCAAAAGAAGCAATATAGACACAGCAAAGCCACGTTGGAAAAAGAGCCTTTTGTTGGGAATGTATGGATTTAAGTCAAGTGAAGTCAAGTCAGCTTTATTGTCAATTTCTCCACATATACTAGACATACAGTGTCGTGGAAAGTACCTTTATCGCTATCCTACTGTGAAAAAGAGATGCACAACAGATATGACATTTCCTAACACTAAACAAGACAAGATCACAAGACAAAAATATTAATAATAAGAATGTAACAAGCAGCAAAAAAATCCTGTATGATGTGTTGAGATAATGCAAAAGATGTGCAAAAATGTAATTGTGCAAAGATAGGTGTTGTAATGGTGTAAAAAGTGATATATACAAAGTCTGGGGTCTGGAGATTCTGAGTTTTTCAGAAGGAAAAAGCAAAATGTAACTGTGCAAGAGATGTGTTGTAGTGGTGCAAAATATGCTGTATACAAAAACAAAAGCAGCAGAAAGCCCAGAGTTTTATTGGGAGCAGAAAGGAGGGGGTTGTAGAGAGAGGGGAGAGAGTTTAGTGTCCTGACAGCCTGGTGGATAAAGCTGTTTGCTAGTCTGGTGGAGCGGACATGGATGCTCCTATATCTCCTCCCAGAGGGAAGGAGGCTGAAGAGATTGTGTGCGGTGTAGCTGGCGTCGCTCACAATCAGTGTTTTCTTGTTGTAGTCAGTGCAGCTCCCATCCCACACAGAGATGCTCTCAATGGCGCCCCTGTAGAAAGTGCCTATGCTGAGGAGGCTCTTGCTCGCTTGAGTTAGCGGAGGAAGTAGATGCGCTGGTGTGCTTTCTTCACCAGTGATGCAGTGTTGGGGGTCCAGGATAGGTCCTCAATGATGTACACCCCCAGGAATTTGGTGCTGCTCCCTCTCGAGAGCAGCACCATTGATGTTCAGTGGTGGGTGTTGGGTATGACCTCTCCGGAAGTCAACAGCAATCTCCTCGGTCTTGCTGACATTTAGCAGAAAGTTGTTGTCTCTACACCATGTGATCAGAGGTTGACTTCCTTCCTATAGTTGGTCTCATCGTTCTCGGTGATGAGGCTCCCCAGAGTTGTGTCGTCTGCAAACTTCACCATGTGATTGGTGCTGTAGGTTGGCGTGCAGTAGGGTGAAGAGCAAAGGACTGAGCACACAGCCTTGGGGGACCCCTGTGCTCAGTGTGATGCTACTTGAGGTATTGTTGTTGACTTGTACTGCTTGTGGCCTCTTACTGATGAAGTCCAGCAGCCAGTTGCATAGTGAGGTGTTGAGCCCCAGCTGGTCTAGTTTGCGGATAAGTGGTTGTGGGATTATGGTGTTGAATGCTGAACTGAAGTCTATCAACAGCATTCTCATATATACGTCTTTTGTGTCCAGTCGGGAGAGGGCTTGGTGGAGGGCAGAGCAGATTGCATCCTCTGTGGACCGTTTAAGGATGCCGAATACCAATTTGTCACACCATATAAACAATACATAATGACAGAATTTTGGATGATGTTTGGAAAAATCAGTTGCACATCTAATAGAGTGAACACTTAAACCTTTGCTGAATGAAATCATTGGCTCTAATTTGTTTGAAACAGTATGCACAAGCTAATGCTAATTCAATGAAAAACATTTGCAAAACATTTGTTTATTTAATGTCACACAACATACAGTATAAAACATTCTGTTAATTTAATATCACACAACACAACACAACATGTAACACAGCATACAGCATAAAACATTCTGTTAATTTAATATCACACAACACTACACAACATGCAACCACTGTTAGATCAGTATTCTGTATCAGTATCAGAATTCAGTAGACTACATGAATTTGTTCAAACACCCTTTCAATGAGACTCCTCGAAATCGTCCGTGACAAACTCTCACTTAGAGTAAAGTCAATCATGTTTCTTGATGCCAAAAAAAAAGCATCAAATTACTGATTTCTTCTTCATTGTGCTATACAGAATCTCATAGTACTGTATTGGATTCACTTTCTCTTAATAATGTGTGATTTTAGCAGCATGGCAGCTGTGCACACTGGAAACAAATCAGTTCCTCAATCATGTCTTTATTTCTGTCCTTCCAGGGCGTGCCAACCACTGGTCGGCACTGATAGGAGCCTCCCACTCAAAGAATTATGTGCTGTGGGAATACGGAGGCTATGCTAGCGAAGGGGTCAAGCAGGTTGCAGAGCTGGGGTCTCCGGTCAAGATGGAGGAAGAGATTCGCCAGAAGGTAAGCTTACAGAGCAGCTTATCAGCTTTTGTGTAAATCACCTCTGTGGTGAAGATAGGAAGCTCATGAGGAACCCATCCATCTAAATGAAAATAATAATTAAAAAAACATAAATAAAAAAATATATATATTATTCTATCTAATGTTAATGTGTAATACCTATAATACACTGAATTATACTGAACTTTTTCAGACAAGAGAATATTTATAGTCATATCATAGTCAGTAAGTCATATCAAACTCATCTCTCCCAACTGGGGGAAGGAGCCACACGACACGCTGCACAGATGCGGACATGGACGCCTGAGGAGAGGATTTAGTCTCCTATTGCTGGCCGAATTAATGTCGGCCATGTCTACGGCTTCATGCTAACAAGGCTCGCTCTAGCCTCAAATAAATACATCGCTCAGCACCTGCAAGCTCCAAACAGTTACTGATTTAGCACTAATCCCTCCCTGGAAATTGGGTAGGCAATATCCCTTTTGTCCTTGGAGGAAGTCCGATAAGAATAATAATGAAAATTATGGGCAGGTTCCATACAGAGGAAGACTGATAATATTGCGCTGAAAAGGCACAGTGTGGTCATTATATTACTTTGCCACCACAGCCTGGTAATTATATGGTCACAAGAGGGGCCGGCAGTGAGCCCAGTTAGAGGTTCGACAGTGTGCTAGGCTGTTTTCTAATGGCCCGTACATTGATTTCAGTGGTGGACAGGGTATGCAATACTTTTCCTTTAGAGAGGACACAATAGACATTTTCCTGGTGAAATAGATAATGTCCTTCTGAGGCATTTCCATTTACAATTGACTTAATTTCTGTCAAACAAATGTGCAGATCCAGACTTTGCAGAGCATGCTCAGATAAGATAAGATAAGATAAGATAAGATAATACTTTATTCATCCCTTAGGAAATTCAACAACATGGACATCTTGACCCAAAACTCGTTTCTGCCTTCTCTTCCTCTCTGTCATCTCTCCCTCTCTCTCTTCACCACATTTCTTACTTTACCTTCCCTATTTCATCTGTTGTTCCTCCCCCGTCCTCCCATCCTCTCCTCCTGCTCCTCTCCTCTGAGCTTGCTCTTGTGTTGTGTGCCTCTTGAGCAGATGCTCCCACTGAGTGCTTATTGAAAAGTAATGGAGGCCCAGAGTCTTGGCACATAATGGGCATATTACAGACGTAGTGGCTGTGTGTGTGTGTATGAAGAAACCTCTCAGTGGCAGAGCGTCGTCTGTGCTTATCTTCTCCTCTCACTGTCCTCTGCCTCAGTCTCTCTTTCCTTCACACATACACACACACATGCAGACACAGACACACTCTTACTCTCTGTTAGACACCCTCCTTAGTGCGTTAACATTTGCACAAGAGATAAGAGGCATGAATCTGACAAGAATGTCAGCCATTACGTTGGCACTGATATACGTTCTAGATACTGTAGGGCGTCATTGAGACTAATGCCGATCGTAATCGCCCATTCATTTCCTATGCGCTCAGTGGAAGAAGAGAGAGAGAGAGAGAGAGAGAGAGAGAGAGAGAGAGAGAGAGAAAGCTAGAGAGAGAGAGGCTGGATCCAGAAGGGTTCTCTCAGCACGCTCGAGATGGCCAGATTTATCAGCTCGGCAGGACTTGACAGCTGGAGCGTTTACAATAATGCCCCAGACACATTCCCCCATCCTGTGTGTGCCAGCAACAGGCCAGTCTGGACAAGCCGACACGTCCTCCGCACTACCCCCCTGCCCACACGCACACACCTCCCCCACCCCCACCCCCACCCACCTCCCAACAGAGGACGTGGGGTGTAGAAGGGGTATCTTGATTACAGTGCTTGAACATCGTGGGTGGTTGCTTATTGACTGGATGTAGCAGGATCGTAAAGCTAGAAGCTTGAAAATACATGGTGGTGGGTGCACGATGGTGTCTGTGTGTGTGTGTGTGTGTGTGTGTGTGTGTGTGTGTGTGTGTGTGTGTGTGTGAGTGTGTAAAGCAGTTTGGGGGTGTTTGGGTTGATAGGACTTAGGGCCTAGAGCAGATGCGGAGGGCTGAAGGTTGATTTCCCTCTTTGCTTTAAAGGCTCTGTTTAGTGTCACAGGGCCAGCAAATAATCCCCAGTTTGCTTTTCCTCCACTGGCATTTACCAGATACAGGAAAATGACATTAGATTGTTGTGGTGATTATAGCTGAGATCTCATCAGGTTGACCTGATGACATCTGGCTCTGGGGCTGTCGTGCATGGAGGACAGGGCTTGGCTAGCGGAAGCTGCAGCCGCTCCCTCCATCCCTCTGGTGATAATGGCACTACTTACACCTGAAAAGATCAATAAGTGCACAGATTGCTTGGCTTGAAAGAAAGCACTGCATCAATTACCAGCTTCCCCAGAAATCAGCGTAGAAATCAGAGTGATGTGGCTGTGTTAATACAGTTGGACAACGGGGGGTTGGATTGGAAGGGAAGGGGGTGGTGGTGGTGGTGGTGTATCTAACCTCCTGGGGTCCAGCGCTGTGAAAGGAAATTCAAGGTTGCCTTCATGTTTTTTAGTACCCAGAAGAGTTATTGATAAATAATGCCACAAACTTTTACGGAAACACTCAGAGGAACTTTTAAAATGTTCAAAGGGTTTGTTGTGGCAGTGGGCCCGCTCTCACGTAGAATAGATTGCAGAGTGTCAGTGAGTCAGGCATATGATGTAGCTGTAGCATGTATGAGTGATATATGTGATGTTGTTTGCTGCCGGCATGTTCTGCCATTGGGCCAATGATGTGGAGGGATGAGAAAGGCATCCGGTGCTCCATCTCTGCTCCGCTCCCGTCTCGTCCCTTCCCTTCCCTTCTCTTCCCGCGCACGGGTGACCTTGTGGAAATCCTGCCGAAGGTGAAGTAACCATGATGAATTTGAGCAGCGGAGCAAGAAAATGGCCAGGCTAAACGCTGACGCAAACAAAAAAATCAGTCTTCCCCGCGTGTTCACAGCGAAAACAAGAAGTGAGGAGAGGGGAAGGGGTGGTGCAGTGTGTGTGTGTTGGGGGGGGGGGGGTGCAGTTGGTGACAGAGATGAAATTCAAATTGAAATTCACAAGGAGTGGAGGTGTTAGCCATGGGGTTTCAGAGATCTCACCATTTCATTTGTCGACCCAAGGATGCGTGGAGGACAGACAAGCTCTTTATATATTTTTTTCTCCCTCAGCAACCATCCTCAGATGATGACTTCATATTTTTTTTATTGCAGTTTGTTATCTTTTTAGATGTGTCCCACCATCTGTCTTTCTTTTTAGTTTACACACTCCACCTACTACCCCCCCAACACACACACACACACACACACATACACACACACACACTCTCTCCCCAAACACAACCTTCATCCCACACCATACTTCTTTACAGTCTGCATTCATTTGATGAAAGATGCTCTCTCTCTGGGAAACAAACACATTTGGTGTCATTTATAGCCAGACAGGGTCCTGTGTCCATATTGCCATTTTCTGTATAATCCTATGGAGAATGGTAGCAATCACGGCAGACTGATGTGTGCTTTCAAGAAGCTCCAGCTCATTTCTTACTCCCTGTAGGTGATTTAATTGGATATAAAATAGCCAAGCACTGCTGGAATCCACTGGGCAACCCCTCCCTCATCCTTGACATTCTGAAATATTCTCTCACTAGTGTTTCATGTCTCTTTTCCAGCGAGCTCCTGTGGGTATGTGGCGTTATGGCTGACCTCATGCTATTTTCTTTGCATTTCGCATGAAAAAATTAGGTCTAGCATCTCACTGTGCCTGTCAGAAGTCATTTATATGAATAGACATCAAGAAAGTGGGACTGAATGATAGGCATTGGATATATACACAGAGATGCTGGATGAGCATGTAATGCAATACCATGAAACTGTTATGACACTATTGTCAAGGCCGCTTCAGTAGATCTGTTTTGCTTAGCAGAATTGGTCCAGCTTTTTACTTGATCAGTCAATTTTTCTTTTGTTATTTACTGATATTGCCTCTGCACGTCACCTCTGATTTACAGCGGAAAAGCAACGTGTTACTTTTTACTGACTGACATTTGAAAAATTCACTACATGAAAACAGGCTTAGAAACTTACAAAGGGGTGATGAAAGAAGGAAGGTACAGAAATAGATGTAGTAAAAGTGGAGAGAGAGAGCGAGTGAGAGAGATAGGTAGAGAAATAGATGTGGTGGAATTGGGAGAGAGAGACAGGTAAAGAAGGTGGAGATGAAGAGAGAGAGAGAGAGGTAAAGAAGGTAGAGAAATAGATGAGGTGAGAGAGAGAGACAGATGTAAAGAAGGTAGAGAAATAGATGTAGTGGAAGGGGGAGAGAGAGGGAGAGGGAGAGAAAGTTGTCCTTTGTGCGTATGGGTATAACATCACAGAAGGGGATGTTTAAGCACTTTATTCTCCTTTCCGCATTAGAATTGGCAACTCCACATGCCTCCTGTGATTTTCCCAACTCAAAAAACTGCATCATTGCTGTTTGGTTTGGGGGGGCTGCTAGAAGTCTGGGGGACCTAATGCCACTAAAGCACATTACCGTCTGTCCCCATTCCCATGCCTAATTTGCAATTTTTGCAGCCGGCTGCTCCCCAGATGGCTCTTGGCGCTGGGCCGGGTCCGGCCAGGTGCTGGCATTGAGTGGGCTCCTGTGTGGCATTATGGTGCCTTGCACTCAGTGTGGCTTTAATCAGATAGGTCATGCAAATGGGCGCAGCCCCGCAGTGACACCAGTGCCTCGGTCAGGATCAGTCTCACTGCTCGGCTTCCTATGGCTCTCGAAATCCTCCATTTCCTCAAACAGCACAGGGAAAACACACACACACACACATGCGTGTTGCATTTTCTCACAAGTAGGGAAAAAAGCCCCTGTTCTGGTATGAGAACAGATGATGAAAGTGTCTGACAGCGAGACTAGTCAGACCAGCGAGGCCGCTAGACGGAGGTGAGAGCAGGAACATTATATTTTCATGAAAGGGCCGCTGACTCTCCTTTTCGGAGGGGGATCTCAACCTCCCTGTCCTTCCCCCACCTCCTGTGCCACTGCTACTCACTGCTGTAGGTTCCCTTTTATTTCGTTTTTTTTTCCTGCCATGCCTCCAGTTCTATTGTCAGTGTCAGCCTTCTGAGGGTGACTTGGCTTCTGAGTGTGGTGCTCAGCATTAAATGTTAGATCAGGAGCAACACTTCCTCTCCCTAAAACGCTCCGCGCTGTCTTGGTGCCTCCCCCCGTCTGACAGCTGCGAGCTTGATTCCACTTAGAGGTCGAGAGCAGACGACTTGAGCTCTTTGATCTTTGAGCCTCTGTTTCTTTATTTTATTTATTTATTTATTTATTTTTAAGGAAAGGTTGCACGCTTTGTTAAGTAGGGACTGGAGTGGTAACAGGCTTGTTATAGGTCTTAGTGCTTAGAGTCTTTATGGACCTAAATGAAAATAAGCTTTTTAGCTGTAGCACCTTCTCTTTGGCAACTTTGTGGGAATGTGTATGAGAAATGGGTTTCTGCATGTTTTCATACTGAGCAATATCAGAGAGGTGGTTTAGTGGCTGAGGGATGGGACTAGTGTGCAGGAGCTAGGAAATTGTGGGTTTGTGTCTTGTTGCCCCTGCTTGGCTTCTGATCAATGCAGTTTTCTCCTGAGTTGCTCTGGGGTGGCTGTCTCTAAAAGTGGTCTCTGCAAGTCGCATTGGATAAGAGCATCAGCTACAATAAAAATAAAAAAACACAAAATGAAATGATATCAGTGGGTCACAGAAAAGACACATACATTAACCACAGTTAACTAAACTTTTCTCATAATGAATAAGAATTAGACCTTGATTTTGTGAGAAAGTAGGTTGAAAATACATTTCTGTGTATAGCCCTCTTCGTATTAACCTCATAGATGAAGAAATTTAGCCAAATCACAGGTGGTTCAGTGGAATGTGTACATTCAGTACAACAGTTTGCTAATGCTACTGCAGGCCGGTTAATGTTAATGTCACAACATGAGATTCAGGTCCTTCTGAGCATGAACATTCCAACACATGGTCTATTACCCCCCCCCCCCCCACACACACACACACACACACACACACACACATATTCGCATACACACGCACATGCATACTGCCACACACACACACACACGCATACTGCCACACACACACACACACGCACATGTATACTGACACACACACACACATGCAGATGGATTAAGCAGTAGTAGAGACAGTTTATCATAATCAGTACTACCCTTTCTTGTGATGCTGATAGTCAGTGTATCTTGTAAAGCTGATACTGAGAGTTGTGTGCATTTCGACCATTCATGAATTATTTCATAAATGATGACTCACAAAGCAAAAGTGACACTACAAGTAACAGCATGACATGTCAACTCAGCAAAAACTCTCAGTTTTTACACTCATTTTTTGGCACTCGATGAAAACGAATTGCTTTTCCAGACTTTTTGGTAAGAGCAAAATTCAGTTGAATCAATATTTAAATATGGTTTGGCAGAAACATTGAAATTACGTTGAAGCCTCTTGTTGAAATTATATAGAAAGTTCCCCCAATATGTTGTCAACAGAGAATGTGTTTAATGTAAAATATATGAAACCCATCAAATGGTCCCAAGGTCTAGAGCAGTGCCCCCCCACCCCCCCTTCATGACAACATAGTTTCGACATTGGTCTAATGTTTGCCATTCAACCATTAAATCCAACCATAGCACAATTTTGATTCAATTACATTTTTTTCAAATTTTAATTTAGTCAGTGGTTGATCCACCATCAATTTTCAACCATAACTGTAAATCAATCAAAATCAACATTGACATAACAGCTTTTGCTATGTGGGTACATACCCCTTGAGTATTTACCACACTATGAAAGCCTTCTTGAGTCATACCATGAAACAACACCAAATCATTAAGCTAGACAGAGAGAGGTCTTTTACAATGAAGATGGACCCTTTGATCACGAACACTTCATTTGAAGCACTTCATTTGTTCCACCACATATAGAGGCTCTAAAATTCTCCCCACGTATAGAGGCTAAAATTCTCCAAAGCAAGAAACATGTGCATGAAAAACTATGGCAAGATTACTGCACCAGATCGCTGTACCTATAATCCTCTTGTTCCTGGTGTGAATTTGCTTTCATGCAAGCTTTCCAGTTGAAACATAAATTATCCAGCAAACACACTCTTACTTACACAATCTCTGTAGACACAGATGGATGTGTTCCTTTCAAAAATATGATTTTGATCTGCAAGACATTAACTGCTCGAAACCTGGATGTGTTGTTATGTTTTTAAAAAGGGGAGCATTTGTTAGGCAATTCTCAAGCAAGCAAAGAATTCTTGTTTTTTCTCTGACAGACTGTCAGATTTGACAAGAGGCTCTGCTGTCAGCATTCAGTTGGCAGTTTTTATTTTTTCCTCTTTTGGAGGTAAAAAAAAATAAAAATAAAAACACTTATCTTTTCTTCATTTCTTAAAAAAAAAAAAAAACTCAACCTCTTGTGTAGGAGCACATCTAACACGCTCTATCGAAGGCTGTAGCCAAACCCTTTAATTGATGAAGTGAAGGGGAGCAATAGAAGTGTATTCATTAGCCACGGTGCCGTATTGATTGGATGTTCGGCATTTTCGGAGGCATTTTAAGTGCCAAAAAAAGAGAGGAGGGAAAAAAAGCGATTTAACGAGAAGCGTGCTTTCTTGGCATCGACGCAGCACGCGAGTCGGGGTATGTTGGAACTGTGTGTGCTACTCCAATGGAAGAATGTGCCAGTGAACAGTCTAATCTCGTACAAACACTGCATCTGCTACTTGCTGTGGTCATGGTAGGGATGTGGACGTGACATAAAATGTAGCAGGACAGATTCGAGGAGAAACATCAGCATCTGCAGAGAAGAGAGAGCGGAGAAGGAGAGAGAGAGATTGGAGAGGAGAAAGAGAGTGGGAGAAAGAGAAAGAGAGGGATTGTGATGGGAGTCCACAAGGCCTGTTAGTTTCTACTCTTTATTTCTCCCTTTCTCTCTCTCTCTCTCTGTTCTCTCACTGAATGTTCTTCACTTATTTATTTACTCTCATCATCTTATCTGTCTCTCTCTGGAGAGCCACCCTAATGAGTCTGTTCATCTCTGCATCCTGGGGGAACGACTTTCCCCCGTTCCTCTTTAATGGATGTCACAATACTGATCACAATGGCGGTCCCACCCTATCCCTCCCCTTCACCCTCCCTCCTCCTTCTCATCTCACCGACTCTCATTCGACTCCACTGGGTAGCACAAGTTGGAGGAGGCCTTAATGAATTGGGATGTTTGTCAAAGCCCCCTTCCTTCCACACTCCATTAGTTTTAATGTGGCCTTTGTGAAGTCCCTGCTTGCGTCAAGCTCGGCATCAGAGAACGTCAAAGGTGCACAGGGGTTTGTAGTGTGTTTTTGTGATGAGCTACGTAGCTGCTGTGGGTCTTTTAGGTGGCTGGGGGTATGAGGAACATGAACCATCTTGTACTCCAGTTTTAGTGGGTAATGATCATTTCCCTGAATGTTGAGATCTCATAAGTAGCAGATCTACACATCTTTGTCTTTCAGTGTTTCAGCAAGAATGAAATCGTTTCTTTAATCAGGCAGATTAAAATAAGGGAAATTACATCTTTGCTTTAATTGTCCTAATGGAACTGTATGCTTTTCAGTAATGATGGTCTCATTTTGAAGTAAATGCCTCCAAGTGATAGAAGAGGGATCTTACTAATGTATTACAGAGCACAAATCATGCACTGAAATAGGAGGGTTGTATTACAGTAATAGAGCCTCTACCATGTGCTAACAGGAAGACAAGTACTGCTTTAAATGGGGTTAGGATGTAGTGGGGATTGTAGTTTTCAGTGCGCTAAATCCTCTTGTTAAACAGCCATACGAAGGGAAGGGTTTGAGACGGTAAATGAGGCGAGTGAATCCAGCCGTTCTCACGCAGCCTTTGTCTGCCTGAAATGAAGGGAGTGAGGAGCACTCTGTCCTGTGAGTCATGGTACAGACAGAGGAAAAAAAAGAAGTGTAGTTCTCTATCTCTCAGGCACAAGCTTGTCTGTGCCATATGGTCAATCCTTGATGCTCCTTTTCAAGTTTTTTTTTTCCTTTAAGGATGAATTGAAAATGATGGTACGGATCCTGGTTAGGGTCACGGTGGGTGATATTTTTAGACCAAACTTTTGTGTTCCCTCACCATACTTCTCACGCAAAAGTTCTGTTCTAAAAATATTACCCTGTATGACACTATCCCAGCTTCATATGATGAACTCTTTAGTTTCTGACTATCCTCAAATGGACAACTGAGAGAAGGCAAAGTTCAGTACCAACATTTGTTTGTACTCTAGAGAAGGGAAGGTGCCTATCTGGTGTTGCACAGTCATGTTCAGAGTGTGGAGATGTATCTGTATTATGCAGTTGCTCATGGAGAGTTTTGTCTTCGTTTTGCAACATAGTTTGCAACAGGTAGCTATAGCTTGTCATTCTAGCAGACCTGCCATACTGTAGTATCTCTTATTCTCTGTAATGTCTCAGAATAAGATAGAATTCCTGTCTGAAAGCCCTGTTAGGCATGTGCTTAGTGTAGACATATTGGGTGGAATGATGTCTGAAGCAGTCATACTCAGGGAAGTGAAAGCCTGCCCGTGTCTCCCTGACTGGGTCTCATGGTTTGACGTGGCAACATCTGATGGCCTGTCTGACAGCCTCTCTGACTGCCTTTTTCAACCCTGTGCATAAAATTGTCCCTGCTGACATCACCAGCGCCCATCCCACCTGTGACCATCACCTCACTTACCTCTGTGCAGCTGCCATGTGGCCTCTGTGCCAGAACAGAGCTGAGAGTGGCAAGCAACGAGATGACAGGAAACATGCTCTCTAATGCCTTTTTCACACTGACTTTTAAACCATCAGTCTGCCTAGCTGGCTGCCACAGGACTCTTGCAACCCCTCACTTCTTCCAACACGCGCATTCTCACACACACACATTCACACACACACACACACACACACACACACACACACACACACACACACAAAACACTTACATGCTCCGTCTGTTGCACCTTTCAGGTTCTCTCCTCAGGTCTCTCGGCTTTGTTTCTTATCAGGTGTCAGTGTTTGTGTCTTGCCAGTCAGTTCCTAGCAATTTACCAGAAATTACTATTTAACTTCAGTCTGTTTTCTGACGAGCTGTCAATACAGAGGTAAACTGCAGTCTGAGACAAAGAAGTAGTGATGGCTTCGGCACCTCTGTTGTTGTCACACACTGTCATTAAGAACAAGTGAACTTAAATTGAGACAAGCATATTGGTGAATGAAATAGAAATTCCAAGGAGTAGAAAATATGGAAAGAGGTTTTCTTTTGTTACTTTGATTACAGCAACTCTGGCTCATTCAACTTAATCCCTCTTTGCTTTGAAAAGGTATACAGCTTTCATTTCATATCAGTCATATTGTTCCTCTGAAAAGTCTTCCCTTCATTGATTTACTCGTAAACAAACAGCATATACAGAATCCTAAATTACAGTCACAGAGCGTTTTTAAGGCGTTTAATTGGTTATCTTGTTGCAGCGCTCTTGCTGAATGGTCTACGATCTGTAAGTATAGTAGCTCAGTTTTGAGTGACAGCAAACTTAGAGAGGAGGAAAGGAGGTCTCATCTTTAAAAAGCAACTCTAAGCCTGGTGTATTGGTATAAATGTAGCTACACACACACACACACACACACTTCAAATGACCTGGTGTATTTTTGTGCCTAACTCTCTGGGATCCTAGCTTTGCTGATTGGTGCCAAGTTTTATTCTTAGGATGTATAATTCCAGAACATCTGTTTAAGTGGACAAATGTCAACGACTTGCCCTGACTTAAGCACAGCTCTCAGCTCTCTGTACGTGGCCTGATCTTGAACATTTTAAATAATACCATTCGTCAGAAATACCCTCCACATATGAATCTAGAGTACTGGCAACTCTTGGGCTGAAATGGACATTGAGACTGAGACTAAGTACAGAACATTTGGCAATGAATAGGATAGGCTTGAAGCCAATTTTAAGAACAGACGAACAATGCCACCTGAAATTTGACAAAGTGAACATTTAACTCCAATCTCGTAAAACAGACTATGTTTTCAGTTCCATACAGTACAATGGCTTCCCAGTATGCAGTTTAATGGCATTCGGTATCTGGGTTGGTAGAAGAATATGAGGAGAGAAGCGTGGGGAGGGATAAATTCAGCTCTTGAGAATGTTTAAAGCATTCGTCTCAGGACATGGTTCAGGAAATGGTCCACTCAATGCAACAGCTTAGATAACAAAATGGACTTGGGCATCTCGATAGCCGTAGGGCTTTGCAGACTTTTCAGGTCACACGGAAATGGCAGAAGAGCCAGGGATTCACTGGATGCACTCGATGAGTGTGGTAGCACTCAGTTTTTTCTTAGGACAGAACCTGTGATAATCTGTGATTGCCATCGCAAGTGAATTACTTTATATATTGTCACACTGCTTTCTTATTATTTATTTTCAATTTTACCCCTACAGATGTTGCCCACGTGCAAGGTGTTTTGCGTGTGGTTTTCTCATTTCCTTCTGAATATGGCCTTTCTCCTCTTGACTACAGAGATGTTGATAAAATGCCTTATTGTCATGCAGCTGAACTTTGCTCACCTAGTCTTCTTTGCTTCCCACAACCTTAATAGGAGAAAAACAACCCTTCAAAACATCTCATGAAACACACATAGCCTACCTCTTTTCATCTTTCAAGCGTATCAAAAGCAGTCATTAATAAACCTGCGTTAAGCGAAGAGTACTCTTAAGCAAAACCTCTTAGCGTGGGAAGGTAGAAGGCTTTGATCTATGGTTTATTATCAAGCATATTCACTAGCAGACAGGAGCGTCAACGCCAAGGATTCGATGAAAACATTCAGCTACACGCTACATGTAGCACACACTAAACTTTCCACTGGCTCTGAGCTTTTAATGACTGGCCAGACAATCTTGCAGAGGTACCACACAACAGTGGGGGATTGTCAGTGATACACAATGGTGCACACATGGGCTGTGGCATTAGCATTTGCCACTAACTGCTTCCTAAATAGGACTCGGAGGGAACATTGTGCCTCAGGAATCAAAACGACTCCTCAAGGACCCTCACTCAAATGCCAGCGCCAGAGATTGAAGACTGGAAGCTTTAGTGTTTGTCCCACTCATAATGCTTCCTTGAGATCTTCATAAGGTTGGTCAAATGCTATAAACCTGAATCACACAAGACATGTGTGGGGTTGGGAGAGAAGCTAATGTTTAATTCATGAGCTCCCCCTTCATAAATCTGCTTGCCATTAAGGTTGGTACCTGGCATGTTTTCCCTATGTAAATGAAGTCTCTTCGATGGAGGGGTCGCATCAACTGTAATCTGCATCTGATTTATGTGGTGGCAGAGCTCCTGTGTTTTCTCCAGCAGAGTTTAACTGTCCCTCAGCTTTACCATCCCCTCTGTCCCTCCGCCCCCTCCTCGCTCTGTTGCCTTGTCTCGTCGGCCGAGGTCAACCAAGATGGAGAAATATGACTGGCAGTGTGTGCCGAGGGAAATAATTGACAGCTTCTGTCTGACCATGAAGAGCTCTCTGTCACTCTTTCTCTCTCTCTCTCTCTCTCTCACACACACACACACACACACAAACACAAACACACAGACCACTAACACTTTGTATGCGTACATCAGGTGTGAAGGCTGTGTGTATTTTGGCATGCAAACAAACACACACAGATATGCAGGCACACACACGTTCAGGCTCACAAAACACTTTTAGATGCACACATTTACATAATTTTACCCTTTGGCCACCCTTGGAATGATAAGGAATTGAAAAGAATGCCTCTGTTGTCTCTCTCTCTTTCTCTCTGATGTATTTCTGTCTTTAGAAATCAGAATAAAAACAGAAAATCCAACTTCACCACAGAGACACAGATTTAGTTGATTACTAGATTTGTTTCACTGCAGCACTTTGAAGGCGCTATTCAAAAATATTTGTTTCTTTCCCTCCATATTCACGGACAAACCCTCAGCTAAGGATGTGCTTTATGATTCCTCCTCCGAAGCTGCGGGTACATTTCTCTGAACGTGACACTGGATAATCCACTGTCATCAGTTTTTGCAATCTGCAATCTGCTGTACTGTCCCACACGAACCACTGCTGAGCAACCCACAAATACACTTCCCTTCATATAACAGACAAATGGCCGCGGGAGGAACTTTCAATTATCTGTTCCAAATCCTCCATATCATTACTGGACAGTGTGAGATGTGTGTCACAGGCCATTGAGGGGCGGTATGCGTCTATATAGCCCTCCACAAATAAGTTTCCTCCTTGCCTCACTTTTCACTTTTCAAGTATTAGTTTTTAGCAGCCAATTCCTGGCTGCACTGGAGGGAAAATGGAAAGGAGAAAGGGCACCCAGGACATAATTATTCCTCCTCATTTTCAGAAGCGTTTCATCCACCTCTCTCTCGCTTTACACATCTCTACTCCCCGAGGAGATGGACCTGAATGGTTTCATTAGGTAGAAATGTCTGTAATGATGAACAAAAAAAAATCACCATATATTTATATATTTTTACTGCACATATATTCCGTAAATGTGCTTTTCACACAATATCCATCTGGGTTGTGAATAAAATTGTTACATGGAATGGTTAAGGATATGATTTGACACTGATGACATTAAGCATTTGGATAGAGTTAATTGCTGTAGCATGCATTGTGTATGTATTTTAGTACAACATGGTTGTTAAGATAACAATATTCATTTGCACACCTGCAGTGCCTGCCAACTCACTGCCAATTAGGCAACATGAC
Organism: Tenualosa ilisha; assembly: GCA_015244755.2. Classification (NCBI taxonomy): domain Eukaryota; kingdom Metazoa; phylum Chordata; class Actinopteri; order Clupeiformes; family Clupeidae; genus Tenualosa; species Tenualosa ilisha. The sequence goes on from PYXC01000629.1 coordinate 9,494,322, forward strand.
CAGAGTAAACAAATATGACATTATTGTCTGTTATTTTCTCCAGTGTGGTCAGTGAAAGTAAATCCTCCATCTCCCAATGTCCCTCACTGAGGTTTGGAGTACATTTAATTATCTAGCTAATGGAAGTCCAGATAAATTATGAAATTCTCATGACTGGCTCTTAAGTATGCTGATATTCTACAGAAGCCAAATGTGGAGTGTCGGATGTCTGGGAACACACAGGTGCTTGGAAACAATGAGTCTGAATGGCTGTCTTTACAAAGCCATCAAACCCTCACAGACATCTGCTCTTATGCGTTTTGCCTCTTCTGAAATAAAGGCTCCCGTCTGCTTCATTGTTTACCCTTAGTCAACAAGGCACCAATTTATTGGACTTGCACATGTCATTATCTGGCCATCCACAGAATAGGGAATTTAACGCATTTCACTAGAGTGATTTTACTGTAGGCATTTTTCAGCAGTGCTTGCTTGATTGCTTGGCTCCGCTGGTCCCTCATTTTGTGTGCCCTGGTCTCTCTCTGTTCGTTTTCCACCACTAAGCACCATGGATGCTTTTGGGTTTGCTAACATATTCAGACAGTACAGTCTGAACCATGTAGTTGGATGTTATTATTTTCTAATGATGGGGGGGGCACTGCCACAGTCGTAGTCATTATGGCTCTGATGGTGTTTTGAAAACACCCACTGCCTTGCCTCCCTCCTCCATCTGCTGGAGTCTGGTGGAAAGAAACAAAAGGTGTGATCGGAGAGATGACGTAATGTCCATGCCTAACAAGGGTAAATAGGAAGGAAGTAAATGTTCATGAACAACACTAAGTGCTAAGTTTAGTGTGTGGTACAGAGTGTGGCAGCAGGGTGCTTGGAAGGAGTGACGCTAAGTAACACACACACACACACACACACACACACACACACACACACACACACATACACACTGACACTCATACAAAACTGTCAGCTATTTTCACACCGCCTGCTGTCACCCTTGCCTTTTTCATAGCCGCACACACATCCTTAAAAACATACGGCCATAACAAAAAGCAACAGATATCAACCCTGAAGGGAAGGATAATAATAACAGCTAGACAACAATCATTTTAGGTAACCTTTCTTGTTTCTCGGGCCTGCGGACATACAGAAGCGGTGGACTAATTGGGAGAAATAGTGATGAGCAGAAAGAGGCTCATTTAGACGGGAAGTATCCAGAGGATCCTTACAAGGGCATAAGTCAAGTACAGGCTAGTCCTACCAATCTCACCCTGAAATGGCACAGATGACTCAGCCTTGAGACACACTCGCTGCTCATGAGTCAGGATTTTGGCAAAAGGCAGACATGCCTGAGAACAAAGCCCATTGTTTCACAAAACTCTATGGTACTCTCTCTGTAATCCTATTTACTACGGGAGGATGAAATCTCAACCCCAAAGCAAACGAAGGCTATCATTTGGTCTGTTTGAAGTTTGTAATAAGATACCACAGCCATTACAGTGTTAAGGGTTGCATAAAAACTGTCTCCACTACTGGCTTTTGGGAGGCTGCCAGTTCAAGGACCTTGAAATAACACTTGGCCTACTGCTATGCTAAACCCTGTCATCAGCATCTGTTTCTTGTATAGCTTTTATTAATTCCATATTGCCATGCTAATGTTTTATGGCCCTCAAGAGCAGAAGTGGCCTATGAAACATTAGGATCAAGATCATAAGTGTGTAACAATAGGCCAGTGTCAATTTTCACAGCCAGACCATGCATGGCTCATGAGAGCAGGTTCATTGCGTGCTAACAGAGATACATATTCCTAACATCTGTCTTTGTTGTCTGAAAAGACCACAAGGTTCGAAGGCTGAACATTCATAGCTCCCCATACGCTTCTATGTGCAGTTCACTCAGTGGGCTCTGTGCATGGAAGACGCGAAACCCCAGAAGGCCTTTCTTTCAGGATGGTCACTCTTTTCTGGTGAACGTCTATTTTTGTGAAGTACGGTATTAGGCATAATTATTAGTTGTATAGTGTAGTTATACTGCTTTACTATCCAAAATAAGCCTAACTAATAAGCTCTCCAGTTCGGGGCGCCAGTTCAGGGTGTTTGTAGTTAGCTCGTAGCTATAGCCTCATTACACAGTTGTTTACCAATGTAAAAGCTAATTACCGGAAAAGAGTGATCATCCTGAACGAAAGTCCTTCTGGGACTTTACGTCTGCTGTGCACAGAGCCCATTCACCTTGTGAAACATGCTCTTTTCATGATTACCATTACAATGCAGGTCCAGACATTTTAAAACTGAAAAAGATTATATTCTCACATGTTCTCCGCTCTGTGTTTTTATTCTGTTTTATTTATTTATTTTTTTTATTAAATACTGTAGACATCAGCCTCTGAGATTGTAAAACTTGAAACTCAATTTGGTGTCTTCATAGGGAAACTTGCTCCAGGGATACAACATAGACTTTCACACATATTGCAACAACTATTCATGAAAGCACTACATTTATCATGCTGCTGTGTTTAGCCTGTGAGTCCCTGGGACGAGCTAAGCTAGGCTATCATCACATACCATCATCGCTCACTGCTGCCTGCATGTCTATATGGAGTGGGAGCTCAGCTCAGCCAGCTGCAAGGGGCCATAATAATCTGTGACCTGCTTAAGGAACAAAGGGTCCATGGGGGAAGGGTGGAGGAAGCATAAAAAAAGAAAATGAGGAAGAACACAAGTGCAGAGAAATAGATAGGGAGCGCAAATTAGGTCGCCAGGGCCACTAACCTGCAGCTCAGTGTTAATGCCACCACCAAAGCCCTTCGCACCTCTGTTAAAGCTCTCTCTGCGTTATGACGGGCTACCTGTGATGAATGGCTAAGGGGAGCCTTGTGAGCTGGCCTGCTTCTTTTCGTGGTGATGCCTGCACCGAGGCTTGCCCTGGCATACTTGTCAGTTGGGACGACCGCAGAGAAATCAATCCTGAAACCCACCCATAGGAAAAGACAGGCAAAACGACAGGAAAATGAAGTGCAGCCATTTTTCTGCTTCTTATTGTTTTGAAAATGAACGCCTTGTCTGTTGTCATCGTCCTACTGGCACTGCTGAAGAGTGGACAGATCATTCTTTAGAAGATTTATGAAAGGCTTTGTGGCTGCTGACTAGCAGCAATTGCAAAGAACAATGGTGCATTTAAAAAGCCAGAGACTCATACCTGACAGGTAGGATGGGCAGTTTATTCAGTCAAATTTTCACATGAAATCTTTGTTGCATGCCTGAACAAACAGATCAGAAGCTCTCTGTTGCGCTTTGATGATCAGACAAGAGCTGAAATCCACCATTTTGTTAAATGCGATTTTAAGTGTTGCCCGCTCTTCCCCTGCAGACATAAAACCATTAACAATTTGGCATAATTGTGGTGTCCCAGAAAATATGTGGTTAAGGTTCTGAAAAGAAAATATACGCTGCTGACACAGCTCTAATAACAGGCCATTCAGCACACAGATTTTACTATTCTTTAAAAAAGTATATTGATAGTAATTTCCAAGGATTATGGAAAGCTCAATAAAATAATCAGAAGACTACATATCAATATGGAGGTTACACTGGCTAAGCAGGCTTTGTGATGCAGAGTAGTGATAGCTCCCCTGAATTGAATTCTAGCAGCGTCAAGGTCAGACAATCGATTTTTGCTAGAGGCACAAAGTCTGAGGTAAAATATGCATATGCAGGATTATAAGTGTCTTTTTATGGGTGCCCCTGCAAAGTGAATTCATTTGTAACCTAGCTTGATATTAAATTCTATATCAACAGCTATTCTTGACAAAGACTCACTATTTCTTAAATAGAGTATTCAATGTGTTATGCCTGCCAAGGCCACAGAGAGAAAGGAAACCTTAATCTATGACCCCTTCCCACCCATTATATCAGGGGTAGCCAAACTTTTCTGCTTAGTGGCCACACACTGAAAAATCTAAGATGCGAATGCAAAATTAAGAGCATTACTTTTTAGCCAGTTTCAAGTGAAAAGGCGGCTGCGTTTTAGATCAGAAAACCTGCAGGACGTCTGATGCTATACTGTTTAATGACACCTTTGACAAACATATCACACCAGTACTAAAACTATAACGTGCGATGGATGTTCACTACAGTGTAATACTAGATTTATGTAGCAACGGGCCACATTAAGTACAATTTTTGACTTCATGGCGGCCACGTGAAAGAGAGCAGATGGCTGCAATTGGCCTGGGGCCGTAGTTTTGCCATGCCTGCATTATACTATTATACCACCTATACTGGTGGCCCATTTAAACCATGGATCACAAACATAAGCTCCAGCTGCTGACAGCCAGCCAGCATGTGACGGCCACCCTATCCGCAAATTATATTATTGCAGGGAACGTATAGGGCACCTCTGATAATGACAAATACATACAGCTGTGTACTCGGTTTGCCAGCTAGCAAGCTTCCCCAGTGTTATTAATGGCTCGAATAAATAACCAAGGTATTTGCATGGTAATTAGCACTAATGAGCTTTTTAGCATGATGATTAACTCCGGGGTGAGCAGCTGGGAATACCCTTGTGGCATTGAGAGGCTAAGACCTTCCAGCTGCTGTGCCTGGGGGCATGCTTCACCTCTCCACCTGGCTTGCCCTTTCGCCTAGTCCCACCATGCTCAAGACGACAATGGAATGCGGGATTTTGTCCCTTGGCATCAGCTGTGCACGTTAGCCATGCATGCTAGCCCCACTTGCATGTGTCACAATGGCCACTGGGAGCTAGCCACAGCCATTGGCTCCTAGCTGTCGCATGCTGTGTTGAGACCAGTAGGACCTGGCCACTGTCTGTCTGCCTGGCACCGGTCATTCAGCAGTGGCTATCCAGGCAGAGATGAGTTCGGCTAGAAGGTAGCCAATTTGTTGGGTCGTGCCACAGCACTCCAGGCTCTACACTGTGCCATTACCCGAGTGTTTCCGCAAGGTTGCTTCTACATAATTGGGCAACAGTTATCCGTTTATGCATCCTTCACCTGAGTCTGAGGTGTTTAGAGGGACTTGCTCAGCTCTCCTGACTCCTCCTGGTTTTTGTTTGACTTATTTACAACGTGTTGTCATATTTTACTGCTTCAGTTTGACACAGGTGGATTAAAGCTACATCATCAATTATGTCATGTTTCAATGCCATGGGCCATTCAGACGACTTAGAGACACGTTGCCAGAGTAAGATTGTTAGCCCTGTCAAGCTTGCTGTAGTATGAAAGTCATTAGTCGACACAGTAATTGTTTTGGATTTGATATAGTGGTAGAGGTGGCATTTTAACTGCAGCCTTAGACAGGACTTCCAGTTCGTTGAACAACCAGAGAGCATAGTTTTTGCCCTCCCTCCTCATCACAATACAAAATCATTACTGTGGTGACAGGAGCAAGGAGGTTTTGTTTAAACACATTAACATTTTGACTCCTGGCCCAGCGAATGCTAGATGGTAATCATGTCAGTCTACAACCCTGCTTCCTTGCCTAATGATGAATTAGAAATGTTAAATTAAGCATCGCAAATGATGGTTCAGTGCGCTTGTCGCCACTTGATAGGAATTATCCACACTGAATGAATCTGCCTGGGCCGATAGCATGGAATTCCTGCCCATCAGTATTCTTTCACAATTGTAGAAATATTTTCCTAAAACCTTCACATGGAAATGAGATGATCATTGCTAAGGCCTCTGTATTTTCCAGCATGGAATCCAAATGATTCCTTTCTCAGTGAGAGGAGAAAAAAAATAGATATTTTCTAAGGTAACCAGGATGACAAATGCTTCCACATAAGCGAGTGAAAGTTGTTAGTATTGCAAAGAAGAAGCATTGCCTATGTCAGAATTTATCTGGAAGATGTGGGACAAAAGCAGTCTCCTGCAGTCTTCCACAAATAAGGGGAGGTGTTAATCTCTTCCATGGTACATATTGATCAGACATGCTCTTCATAAAAAACAGATCGGTTCCTTTAATGACAAACCAATCGATTTGTAGCCAGGATTTCTAAGAGGGAATCTTTGTCGAGGCCAATACAGTAATCTCTGTCATGTTCACAGGCCATTCATTACATGCAGGCTTTTTCACTCAGCAGTGGTTTAATGTGCCATAGTTTCATTTTTTTCTTCTTTTTTTTTTCCCAAACGGGTTGAATGAATCACAGATGTGGAAATCAGAACCACCTGCGTCAAACATGTGGAGTCACGCTGTGTCCAGCAAATCAGCGGTGCAGTCAATGTCATGCCAGCAGAGTATGTGTGAAAAGCTTCTTAGGCTCTGGCTGGTGAGTAGGAAACAGATGTTTAAGACCAGTGCCAGACAGCGCTGAATGTTGCTTAAATGATTCATATTCTTCCAGCTTATTCAGTGCCCTGTAATGGCCCAAGTAAACCACAGCGGACAAACAATTTTCATTTAAGACCTTGAGATGTTTCATGCAGTACAAGTCAAATTGTCAACTTGTCAAGTTTCATAGAAATAAAAGTCAAATTGTTCCCATTACAAGGTTCTTTTTTTATGAAAGGGGGCCATTACTGCAGTGAAAGGAGAACACTGTGTAAGTTGCTCAAATTTTAGCTGTGCCTCGAGCTTCAGTGCTCTTGGAGAGATAATTCCACCGGATTCACCCTTTCATTTTATCCAGCGAAGGGAGTCCTTCCCGTCACAGATTTAATGACCATCTGTCTGTCTGTCTGTCGGTCTGCTTGTCACGCAGCATTCCTCCTCCCTTTATGCCTATATCTATCGCTCCGGTACACACATCCTCTTCAGTGGGGCGGTGAGACGTCCCAGGTGGCAGCTGTTAGCTCCGGCCAGCTGTTGCGAGCTTTGCCATCCGGCTCCAGAACAACCTGTCTGGGCTTACTTAAGGCAGCTTTTGGCGGCTGCCTAGCCTCTAGTGTGCGCTTCATCACATCCGTTGGCACATGGTCAGAGACGGAGCGGAGCGACTTGGGCAAGTCCCCTTCGTCTCTAACGGCACGCGCTCTGCGGCGCGGCCCCTCCCCTTCTGTCCACCCTGGCAGAAACTTACTGCAGGTGCACGTGTGGGTTCTCAAAAGAGAAAACAGGTGTGGGTTCTCAAAAGGGGGATGTGTGGGCCAAACATCTGAACATTCATTAAAGAAACTACATGTATCATCCCCACCAATGAAAGGATGTAAGCAGAGATGGAGAAAGAAGAGAAAAACAAGTGGAAGGGGCAGATGCAGAGAGGGATGGTGAGGCAGAGAAAACAGCCAGGTTGCTTCTCAACTTTTTCAGTCATTAGATAACTCCCATCTGTCTCCCTTTTCTTTTTTCTCACCAGACTCCCAATCTGCTGGAAATAGCACCATTAGAGCTTGGAATCCAAAGGCAATTTGGGGAAGTAGGGGGTGTACATGGTTGATGTGAAAGAATGGCCCGTGAGACGGATAGACGGGATAAACTGTTTGATTAGATATCTGATCTATTCACTCATTACTTCTGCTGGGATTCGGGTCCCTAATGAGATAAGGGTAATGAATATGTATCGCACAGCCTGCGTGGCGATTAATCTAAATGCTCCAGGATGTTCGGCATTAATTTTGATAACCTCTGTTCCCCTCCCTCAGTCCCTCCCTCCTCTCCACTGCTGCGAAAAAACAGAACGCAGGCGATATGCTTTGAGAGCTTTCCGACGGAGAACCGCACCTGTTGTTTTTGTTTGCCGCCTGGTGACATCACAGAGATGCATCTCCAAACTAATTTCTAAGGATCCCCCCCTTGTGGATTCCATGAATAATAAAATATAGGCATGAATTAGCAATGACACGCGTGATGCTAAGCCAACACTGCTTGGGTAGGCAGTTTGGGAGAAAAAGTGAGAAGATTAAACGACTCTGGAGTAAATTTTGAGTCTTTAATTGGGACCAGAAATTTTAGACACCCCATTAAAATGTGTGAAACAATGGGAGCGTGTGAGCATAAAAATGTGTTTTTGTATCTCCATAGCTCTCTAGATGAAATGATATTCCAGTTATTTCAGAATGCATCACTTGGACGCGACTGTCGAAAATGATGTGGGAGACTGAATTTCATCACTTGCTACTTTTCAACAACTGAATCAAATTTTTTTATTTGTCATTGGGAAACATGCAACATCTGCACATTATGCACTCAAATCCAATGTGTAACCTAGTCTATGGCAAAAGCTTAGCCTCACATATGTCCTCTTTCCGTCACACATGGGTCATTAACATTAAGCGTGCACCCCATGACTCAATTATAAACACACATTACTGTCTTCCGTGCCAATGTACGCCGCCTATCTCTCTCCATGGCGACATCTCCACAGTGATTTATTAAACATAATGAAGTCAAGTGACGCCGGCAGGGAGCTTCAGACTGAACCATTAGATGAATGTTCTGAGACAGTGTCATCAGCGACTGCATAGGCACCAGCCGGGCTGGTATAGGTCACTGACTGTGTCTGTGAGTGGGTTGCAGTGTTCGTATAGAATGGCCCAACTGCTTGGATTGTGTGCAGGTCTAGATGGTTATTTACCTTTGAGAGCAACACAAAGAAAGATTATGGTGGTTGCATATGTCTATGATAATGGCTTGTCCAAGGTCAGAGCAATCAGGAGACTCCTAGTCGCCTTTTGTTGTCACTCTGTCGCCTCGTGAAATGTCAAACCCATGTCAAGATAATACACTGTAGCTGAGTCTTAAATCTCTCTCCATTTAAATGGAATGAGCTGACATTGTGTTTACCATAGTGTGTCGTGATGCCATTCTTCCCATCAGACGTAGCTTAGCCTTAAATGGTTTTCATTTACTGTGAGTCGAGATTTTTTCTGCTGCTCGACCCACATTATTCCCCAGTGGTGTGACTGTCGAACAAACCATATGGTGCTTTGACAGGCATTTCACTATGCTTGCTACAGTCTTGTAAAGAGAAAGAGTATGAGAAAGACCGAGAGGATGTATGAGCAAGGCTGTTCTGTTTCGACGCCTTTGCCTAATTAAGCAGGCCAGGATTTCAAGACAGTTTAATAAGGAGAGGAAGAGGGACAAGCTTGTCTTTTCACAAGCGCATCCAAACGCCAGACGAGATAGCTGGCATAAGAGTGGCAATTACCACCCCTGCCACCCACACAGTTCCCCCCCTCCATGCCATGGCATCTCAGTGGCACTGAGAGGTGCCTGGCACATAGCTTTTTTTGTGTTTCTGAAGACATCACCCTCGCCCCTTGCACCAACCCCCCAAACTGCCCCTCTCCCTTCTCATCCACCCCCTCTCTCCCTGTGCCATGCTAATTAAAGATTAGTCAAACCAATTCAATGTGCCACCGAAAGCACACTTTTGAGTCTGAAAAAAACACACCCAAAAAAAAAAGCATTTGCATTTCAACAACACAACCGTTACTTAGTGGCAATCCATGAGGATTCAAAACAAATACTGATTATGGGAAACCAATGGTTGCGCAGACAGAGGGTATGCTGAGAGACAGAGCGAAGGGTAAATCCTTACACCCCCCCCTCCCACCACCACCACCACCCCCATACCTCAAGCCGTAAACCCTTCAAAACTTAAAGGATTACCAGGCAAGCCTGCTATTTTTTTTTTTTTTTAACCTCCGGAGCTTCCCCTACAGGCGTTGATTTAAAATACAAAAATAGCAGCAACCTTTTACATTCTCACCAATCTATGTGGATGTGTTGACGGACCAAAGAACAGGAGTCAGCGATGATCCTTTTCATCGACTTATGTTTCAGTCAGTTTCAGTTTCTTTCTCACTGGCTCGCTGTTTCATACTGCATATGCTTGTAACTGTGCTTGGCAGCACCAGGGACTGCTGAGAGAGCCTTCAATCATCCCGCAATGAGCCATTTAACCACTGAAGTGACTACAAATCTGGTAAATTGAAAGACTGGTTAATCTAAAAACAGTATAAAAGGTTGCCTGATGTCCCTTTGACTGGAATGAATTGACTTTATGATCAGCTGATTCATGCTAGTTACTCTTAAGACTTTGAGGACCCATGACTTAGGACTAACAGGGATTTGTTAAATGTCCTTTCATATGTCCAGCTGCTCATAACAAATAATGACTTCTCAGTGCAGTTCTATAAGTTTAATTAAGTTAAGATAAGTTCTCAGCGCATACTCAATAAGGCACCAATAAGGTGGTATGTTTCCCTAGTGTCCCTAGAGGTTAGAGAAGATTTGTAATGCTTTCTGACATTTCGAGTTTTAAAGGCTTATAAGATCATATTATGATGTTTTATGAGTACAGTCACAAGAATGTTTAAACAAAAATAGTGATGGTACCAATTGTTACTGAAATAGTTTCTTGTAACTGAGTGTACTCAAGCAGTGGAAGGTCAAAGCATGGTAGTCATTTCAGTTGCAACCAGCAAGTAACAAGTGTCTTATGGCATGCTTAAGTGCAATGGTGTTCTCTGAATGACCCTGCTGAGAGATGATTTTTAAACCAGGCTAGTTTTATTTTTTTGACTCGCTTTGAACCAATTTCATGGCTGGTCTCCTCGGTTCTTTGACACAGCAGGCCAATTCTTCCCTAACAAGAGGGGCTCAGGCCCAGGGTTTGCAGACACACGTACGCTGGGGAGTCAGTGTGCTGTGTCACAATCTTAATGGGTCAAGAGCAAATTAAAATGCATTAAGCAGCTGCATAATCGCTAATTCAAGTTAATAAAAATTTAAATATTCATAAGTGTCCTTGCAAGTTGGTCTTTTTTTCTCAATTTGGGGACACATGTGAGAAATGTCTCCTGCCCTGATCTGATGACCCCTGTGGGGTAGAAGAAGACTGTTGGAAACATGGCCTTCACTGTCCATCTGTCTTGCCTCGGATCGGCGGAAAAAATGAAAGCATCAAATTTGCTTTAAGATTGTAGTGTTTTGGAAAGGCACCAGATGGTCCACATATGTGTGATGAAGGCTATATTGACTGTGGCCAAGCAAGCACTACTTGAGAGAGGGGATGTCATCTTTCACCACTGGACATTTTGAGGAGAAATAGTGTTTGTTGTGTCTCTATATTGAAGCAGTTGCTGATATCCCCCATTTATGCTTCCAAATGCCTCAGGCATGGTTGCTATAAACATTTTAATCAGATGTTAAAGAAATAAATAAATAAAATAATTCATCCCTGTTGGTTTTTTAGTGAATATATGAAATTCTACTGGGTTTCATGATGATCCATCATGAAAACCCATATAGTAAACATTAAATGTCATCAGCAGGCCTAAATAAATAAAGGCAGTTAGTTATCTAGATAGAAAATCAGACTTCCGACAGTGATGAATGCGCTTTTACTGAACACGTCGGCCTACAGTTAGATAATTAACAGCTGTTGTCTCACATAGCAGCTTATGTTTAATCATGTTCATTTCTTTATTCCCCAGGGTGACAGTGTTCCTGTCGCTGTGGGTAAATCACTTCTTTTAGCCTTTACCGACATTGATTAATGAGGAACCAGATTTGCCATCTTTGCAAATTAGACATTTCTCTCATGTTTCTGTAATGTCTCTGTGTCACTTGGCGACAACTGGGCAGAGATCACTAAGGAAGCCGCTAACCAACTGAAACACAAACTTTTGTATTGCACTCTTACATTTTTAAATGAGAGCATAAACTCTCTCATTAAGTCTATGCAAGCATGAGAATATATTTTTTTTCTTTACTGTAACATACAGAAATATAAAAATGTTTCCTTGCATTTGATTAAATCCTGGAGAGGCGCTATCAAGTGGGTGTTCTGATGCGTATTTTTGGCAAGGCCTCGATATTCATTTCCTAAAAAGATTCGCCCAAAGTTGAGAAGGAAGAAGAAGAAGAAAAGAGTGTTTCTGAGTGCCTGAATGAATTAGCATGTATTTGCTCCAGGGCTGGCAGAGATAGTGAGACTGAGCCAGTCACTGTGTTCTTATAAACAAATGCCGCTTCAAACCTAGGTGTGGACATGGAGTGCTGTCCATTCGCGCCTCATCTAATGAGCTTCCTACAAGTGCTTTCCTCAGCTGTCATTTGGAAGCATAACCCGGGGATTATAGATTTTGCTATTGTTTCCTATTAAATTAGGCTTTCACAGGAGACACCAGTCACTCTTAAAAGCTAATTGGGGAGTATCTTTGCCAGGCGAAAAAGGGACCCAGTCGAGTTATTTTGCCGACCCAGGGGTTCAGTCACAAATGCACCACTCAGCCCCAGCCCTGGCGTTCACCCCTCCCTCTGCGCCAAGTTTTATCACGGTGGTGCACACGTACACTAGCTTTCTCCAGGCATCCATTTTGTGTATTGGCGGGGGCTTCTCTAAATAGCTGGCAGTGTGGGCAGTGGGGAATAGAGTAAACTCAAACATGAAGGTAAATTATCTGCAGTGGGACACAGGGGGAGCGTTTCTGTTTCCTCCCATAATGTCTTGCCCAAGCACTGAACTCTTCCCATTACAGAGAGCCAAAATGCCTGGGGGACTTTTGGGGTGATGCCCAAGACTTTTTTTTCTTTTTTTTTTTTGCTGTGCTGATTCATCAGCTTTTGAATGCAAGAGATCTGTTGGTCTGGAACTTTTTTGAGGAGTCACTGCAAAGGCTGCTGTATCCATGTTTTTAAATGTTTGAGTCTTCCTTACTCTGCCACACACACACACACACACACACACACTCAAACGAACAAACACACGCCTTACCTTTTTACAACCTGTCACATTCTGCCCCCCCCCCCATCTCTCCCACACACAAAATCTCTCTCTCTCTTTCTCTCTCTCTCTCTCTCTCTCTCTCTCTCATCTAGACCCCTTCACACACCTCTGAGGAGTTGTGCTTGCATCTCCTTATTTGTCCTTTAGCCAGAAGTCGTTTTGTACCAAAATATGACCAGGGCTATTTCCGGTCAGGTTACACAGTGTACTAACAAAGTCTTGAGATTTTATATGACACCATTTTTCATTTTAAATGCCCCTCCATGTTTTTTCAATTTTATTTTTATTTAATTTCATTTCATTTTAGGTTTTTTTCTCAAAGCTAATCCACAACATGATCACCATAATGATTCCATTTACTAGCAAAGCGGATAAATGGATGCCACTGTTTTCCCTCAGCCTAATTGAGTAATGCTGTGACTATGGGTAGCATGATAAGGTAATGATCTGTGCTATATCCTGCCATTTATCCAATAAATCAGAGCGCTACCGATCATTAAGCATAATAGCAAAGTTTTTCACAACAGCCTAAATGACTAAATGTATTTGGGATGTTGTGGCATTTCTGAAGTTGTTGCTTGCTAATGTGAACAAATTCAACTTGTTTGTTGTTACTTTGCAAATGCAAAACATTGCATGAAGAATAAAATTTAATTCACAAATTGGAATCAAATTGTAAATCAGGTTTCTTAACATCAAAGTAGGATTTGTCTACACATAACTTGGATGTTGTAGGGGTATGAAATGGATGTTGTAGGAGAATGAAAGCCTTTGTTTTCTTTGCTACTCTCTTCTATGCTCCATACATCAAATCTCAAATGTGAGCACAATTAATTCAATAAAGATGTCACTCTACAATGTCTCCATAAAATAAGCTGATATATGGTATGATCTCTGCAGTGTTGGTTTAGACACTTTTATCCTCTAACTTCTACTGAAGTTAGTTGTAGGAGGTTTGGGTTTTGATGTTTTGTTGTGCTTGCACATTGTGGTCCAGAGGGCAGATTCTCAGGCTGATAGTGGCACCTGCTTGGCACATACAGCTCAGGCCATGTTTGGGGAGCACTTAGATTCGTGAATGAGCTTGAAATTTAGATTCAGATAGATGCCCCTTAACAGCAGCAAAAATTGTGTTGAAATGTTTACGTGCAATATATATTGAAGTCCATCTATCAAAATGCACAGATGCTAGCAGACACACTCATTTGTACTTATCTAACAAATATTTACCATTTTTGAGCTGTGTGCCCAAGCTGGAAATATGCAGAGGGCAAGTAAGGTATTCCAAAAATAAAATATTAAAAATAAATAAAATAAGCAAATGCCCCATGCTTGACTACCTGATGGCATAGCCCCCAACTCCCATTAATTTTTCCTGCTTTGAGTTGAAAGTGGCTTCACAGGCAGGATAGATGAAGTATATGAAAATGTTAGCTGTCACTGAAGACATATCTGTCTAAAGCCCCCCATATTTCATAGCAGGGTATAAGCATGAAAAAGCAACACAGCTCTTCTACTCTCTGTATCGGATGCTGTCAGCACCTGCGTTTCAGGCTAACAATGCAAATCTTGGCTAATAAGAGACTGAATTTGCATACGCAGCCTGTCATGTTCAGAAATCTGTATGCAAAAGAGGTAAACTCTCAAGCTCCGACAGGTCAACCATGACATCCATATTAACGCTGCGGTATATTTCAACCTCACTGTTTGGTTCCTTCCCATAACGAAGATGCCAGAGGATGATTTCCATCATTCTAAATTATATGGTGAAAGCGTGTATCACTTTGGATGGAATAACACTGAATATTAGCCTGGCTGAACCCAGTTGAACCTGCTAGCAAATTTGAATTCGCTCTGCAGGTCTGGAGTTGAGGCCTATTAAAGCTCTTTTCCAAATCACCCAAAACCCAGAAACAAATCACACAATCATTTATCCAACAAAGGGCAGCCATCATATGAGGACAGACAGAGCACTGTATTCAGCATAACCAATGACTGCATCAGCAGTAAACCATAAGATGGATGTGTGTTTTTCTTCAAATTGCTTAACCAACTGCATTTAAAACTATTGCTCACAAGAAGGATGTGTTTGCTGCACTTGTGCGCCAATTTGATGAAGATTTTCATGCTTGGTTAAGACCCTGGAAGAGGATGAGCTGACTCCAGACTCAATCTCAGCTGAGACTGACGAGTTTACCAAGGCTAACTGAATGTATCATTGGCTGCCAAGTGGAACTTCATTTGAACTAGCCTTAGTCATCACAGACAGGTTCAGCCTTGCCATGACACCGTCTAAGTTGGATGTAATCTTCGAAGGGTCAGGATGGCTGGAAGAAACTGGTCTTAAACAGCTTTTTTGGGGTGGGCCTCAAAGTGGATATTGAAGTTGGATGTTTTTCAGTCCCACATTCCAGAATCAATAGATTTGAGCCTGGTTGTTCTCTGTACACAAAGGTTGTCGGGAGTGTTTTTGTTAAAGGTCAAAGCAAACGATCTGTTAGGAAAAGACTTTTGTTGAATAACAAGCAACTTTGTGCTAAGAAAAAAGCAGAATGTCTACATGACAGGAATGCATTTCATTTAATAATTCCCCAAATATACTTTGACCCCAAATATACTTTTCACAAGCTAGGGCTGAAAAGTGTATTGTGTATAAGATATTTTCTAAAAGACCGAAAAATGCTCATCATTGCTTTGAGACAGTGAAACATTTCAGTGTCATTTCCCCCTCGCAACACGCCTTTTCATCATTCTTTTGTCCTTTTCTCATATTCCTTTGATGTGCTCTGCACGCTGGTTTACAAGAGTGCGTGACATTTCATTCTCTCACCTTGCTCTTGGTGCTTTCAGGCTTGATGACGGTTTTGCTCTGAGCTCTTCAAACTTTAGCGAGATAAATGCTATACCCTCCCCAGATGCTGGCTAGCATTTGGAGGTTGGATCAGTGCAGTTGATAAGTGGCATATAGGGTCCCATGTCTCGGGCTGAAATGCCAGTGATCACAGTCTGGGCAGTTAGGTGACACAACACTATGTAGTCAGTAGTCAGTAGCACTTTCAAAATGATTTTGTTTGTTTGTCTTTCTTTATTTTTTCTTTTTTCTTATAAGTCTCAACATAATATTGTCCTTCTTTCTCATGTACAGTAACAGTGTTGTTATTGTGTGGTATGATTTGGGAATGATTGCTATGATTTTCCGATACAGTGAAAAAGAAAACACTTGCAAAAGGCCTATGGAGTGAGGGTCTGTTTTAAAAGATGCTGCCTATTTGTGCTGCAGTGTTTCTTTGTCTTTGTCTTTTTTTTTTCTTCCAACTTTTTACTTCCCCCTCTCTTTCAAGGTACCATCTCTTAAGCTGCCAAGAGACTGGAGAATTTAACCACTCTCTTTGTCTCCTCCAGGACAGTGGTAAATTGATAAACTGTGGTCACATGGAGCTATGCTGTCAGAGTAATATACCAGGGTGGGAACGAGTCCACATGCTTGACGTCAAAGGGGTCACTCTCTGACCCTGCAGTGATGAACAAGGCGTAGAGTGGACCGGGGCATTGTCAAGGCCATCTTGGCATCAGCTGCACAGCAGAGCGTTGTACCTGTGCCAGCTAGCCCTCATCATACAAAGCCCTGAATTACAGCACAGGCCTGAGAGCTGTTTAAAATGGATATTTAAGGAAGGAAACCCAAGGAGCATGGAGCAAGGAGCATGGAGGAGGACACAGACAATTTTTTTTTTTAACTCTTTTTAGAAATTCCATGAAAAATTACCAATTAGGACTAGGGTCTGGTAAGTCTTCTCCATCAAACATTTCATTAAGGATTAAAATGAGCAGGCTATTAAAGCTGCTTTCTTAGAGATAGAAGCCTCTCAGCTCTTCCAATTAAAAAGGGTACATACCATATTCAATTTCTCTGGTCTGCAGGGACTCCGAGGCAACCACGGCGGAATAAGAGCAGATATAGGTGGCTGCAGTGGGTGACATTAAGTAAATTGTATTTCCTTTTTTTTTTTTTTTTTTAAACGCTTTGCCAGGCTCGTGTTTTTTTTTTTTTTTTCATCCAACTGTGGGGAGCTGTGCCACCGTTATGAGTTTGTTCCTGTTATCAGACAGGAAATGCAAAAAAAATGAGCCTTTATTGGATTATTGCCTCTAAACTGCAGCTGCTACTTGAGAGAGTGGCACCCTGCCCACCCCCACCCCCATGTACCAGGCCAGCAGCCTTTTGTTCACTCTCTGTCCAGCAGCCCTTTCTTCCATGTTAATTAAGATCTTTACAGACACAGGTCAGCTCTGGCTGGGAGACATTTTGAACATCTGTAGCATGCTGGGAGAGAAATTGCTGTACACATTAATAGATGGAACAGAAAAAGTGCAAAAATTGTATTTTCATTTTTGATGTTTTGTTTAAGGCTTCAGCCTTGTCTGGGCACAGCCAGAATGCATTTTCACAATCAAAGCAGGCACCGACACAAATGGAGGTTGGATTGAAGCAAATATTGGCAGCCGTTTTATTTGTTTATTTATTTATTTATTTTTTGTTTGTGAGTCACACAAACCTGAACTTGGACAGTGAAAATGTGGCACGCAGTCAGAGCGGATTTTTTAAAAAGCCACTCTTATCCGAGTGTTAGATTGCCATATTTTATTATTGAAGGTTTTTAATCTGTCGCCTGGTCGATGATTAAAAAATGTCCTTGTGGGAGGATGTTATTCAGCTACCTCACACTGAGTTGCCCTCTACCTGTCATTTCACAGAGCCTATCCCCTAGATTGTAAGAAGCAAATCGACTGTGCTACCTAATCCTTTCGTAATCAGCCCGACATACTTGCTCTTTTATGAGTAAAGGAAAGGCTGATGTTGTGAATTCTCGTTGAAAAAAGACTGCACTCCCATGGTGAATGCAGAGACAGATGGACCAATGAAACTGGCTCTGATTGGCCAATCATTCTAGACAAGGTCGGTTTTTGAGACAGGAGTAGCCGAACTTGCCACTGTTTAAGCAAATGTTTTGCTGTTTGGCTCCTTCTCTAATTTTTAAGAAATTGATGAGGTGTTTCTAAACTTTTAAGACCATGCCAGGCCATACCTTTACTTTCATTGCATCTTAAGTTTTCAGTGAGACGGCAGCTTTTTCTGCAATCACATTAACATACTGGATGTATAATTGTGAACATTATGTGAAATTATGCATTGGAGTATGTTCCAATGTGTGGATACAGTATGTTAATGTGCTCAAAGTTGCAGTCTGTTTTATTTTTGTGTGTGAGGGTAAAAAAAGAGCTTGGATGATGCAAAGACTGTTAGACACAGACAGGTGTGAAAATCTTCGTTGAAATTATGTTCTTGTGTTCTCGGCCTTCTAACCTGTCCTCAGGATAGTAACTTTTACACATCTGACTATTTTTGTTTTATCGCACAAGTGACCCCATCCCACACATCACAGTCCCCGTATCTATCATGAAAGTGTATGTGCAATGCTAAGTGGAATTGGAAATTAATCTATCAGTGGTTGCAGAGATAATAATTGCATATCTATTCTGCAAAGTGGTGTGAGTGGAATTTGGCCTTTTTAATTTAATTTAAAGAGAAACAACACATGCATGATAGTTGGAATTCCAGGGGCCAGCACCAGATAAATAATATCACTAAACTATTGTCTTGAGGTTTAATAATTTCTACTGTCTCAATTAATAATTGGGACAGTATATCTCATATTATTGTGTTGACTGTGGTTTTAAAATAGGGTTTCAAGCTGTGTAATCTCAGAGTTTATTCATAAGACTTGTTTTACCCATTCCAAATGACTAATGATAGTAACAGTATTAGTGTTAATAGGCTTATTTCCTCAAATGGCCTGATTTGAAAGTCACATTGTGGGGGTATGATTATTTTTCTGCTGCTGTAATTGCACCGTTCATGACAACACTGCAGAGGGCTAATGTGGCCTGCATGTGTTTCCTATTCAAGAGCTGCTGTATATACAGTAACACAATTGAGAATTTAATACAGGAAAAACACCAGCTTTTCAATACATTTTGAAAAAGGTTTTCAAAAACCTGCATGAAGCACTAATTGCAGAGGGACAAAAGTAACACATGTTAAAGTTTAAAAAAGAAGAAAAAAAGTGATTTTGTAGCCAAGACCTCAATTCTGTGAGCACTTGAATGTGGTATTTTACAGCTCCTGCACATAATTTCCCCCAGTCCGATTTCCATTTCATCTCAAAGGCTTAGTCACGAGAACCCCATTGATGTATTTTTCACTGTGGGACTCAGGTAAGAGCCATGTTTAAAATGTCATCAGCTGGATTGTAGGCGCAGGGAGGGGGGTAGGTAATAGCAGTAAAGGGTCTTTTTCTCTCATTTTGAAGAATCATACCCCACTGAATTAAATCAAATGGGTTTTCAAGTGACTGAGCGAGCGGCTAGGAAATGGCGAAACATGGTTTAACAGATCAAGAGTAAGGCAGACATGCATGAGTTCCTTTCCCAAAGGCAACTCATACAAATAACCATAGATCGCATCCTCCTCCATTTCGCCACACCAAGAGATGGGCTCGCAAGAGGCCTCTTCCCTTGCTCATGTGAGTAATACGCCAAAATGAATCACTCTAGGGCCTCTGGTAGTGAAGCACCATCAGACCTCAACTAAGGGTTGCTCTGTTCAGACCTCCTCCCATCCATTGTTTCAGCGTTGTATGCAATTCCACCTCAGGCAGCGCAGGCTAGAACTTATTTCTGCTGTCCAGCTCTCTGTTCTCTGCAGTCTTTCCCTCTCTCTCTCTCTTTCTCTCTCTTGCTCTCTCCTTCCCTCCCTCCCTCTCCGTCTATCTTTGAGCCCAAGTCTTTCATTAGGTGTGCTATAAATGTTTCTGCACCAAGAGGTCGTAGCATGGTCATCATTAGTCACCGTCGTCGAAAGTGTAGTAAGTAGAGGCTGCGGAGAGGAATTCATAAAAAAAAAGAAAAAAAGAAAAGAAAGCTGCACAATTCTCTCACCATGACTTCAAAAGCAAGGAGCGTAAGCCGTCTGGTGTACAGAATTAATAAGCGTTGATGAGCAATTCACAAGCAGCTCAGAGACAGAGAGAGTGAGCAAGCAAAAGAATAGGATTCTGCAATGGTATTCAGTGGATGCAATAAACAGTAAGCAGTGTTTAGGCATTCTTCACAGTGTGGGAGTTTTTGAAGCTGAACACCCTCTGTGCCCTGGACTGCTGTAGGGCAGTATTATTTATCCTGAAGGAAAAAAAAACAACCTGTCAGTCTTAAATAAGAGTGAAGAACAAAAGCATGGTTTGAAAGCAGTATATTATAGTAAATAGCATGCACGGTGTGGTGGATAGGCTTTACTGACTCATGGCAAATTGCTATTTGTACACTGCAGTCATTTCCTAGGCCTGACTCTGAAAGGGAAAGAAAAGAAAAATAGAATAGTAATTGTCATACAGCAAGTGAGGTTGCCAAAAAGACAAAAGAGGTTTAGAAAAAATGCAACATGTTAGTTACGATTTGTGGCATGACTTGCTGCATTGTGGTATTAGAGCAGAAGATGATGAGTCATCTCAACAGGTGAAAACTGGTGCACGCTAAATGCACTGTGCACAGATCTGGCTCGCTGTGAGGGAAACGAAAACATCTCAGTGGCTGGTGATGCTCTCAGCGGGCTTTTGAACTCTTCTCATCAGTGTCTGACAATACACTCGCCTCTCGCCTTCGGTGTCCTGCTTTGAAGAGCCCCTGGTTGCTGTCATAGAGTGCCACCAAAAGCTCAAAATTTCAGTCCAGCACTTTGACACGAGGAGCTCCAGGGAGACAGGAGGGGTGGGTGCTTTTGGACACTGGACGGAGGCAGGTGATGGTGGGGAGAGTTCTTTAAGAGCTCATCCACAGACAACACACCCCTTCAACTTCATCTCTTACTTCTGCCCCTGTCTAATACTGCATGAATGTGTGTGTGTGTGTGTGTAGGGATGCTACTGAATGTGCTCTAATACGTATACACCTGAGAGGGAGTGTGTGTGGAAGTCTACAGTATTACGAGTACATGAATTTCTGTGTGTGTGAGTGAGTGAGAGAGAGACACAGAGAGAGAGAGAGAGAGAGAGAGAGTAAAGCAGTGTATTGAAGAGCCCACAACTCATTTGTCGTCTTAATCGCACCTCTGTTATTGAAGCCATATTCACGCCAAGGACTGAAACAACACAAGCAGTCAGATGGGACACGTAAGCCAGAGGCAGGGTGCGAGAGCTGGTGTGTAATGCCGCATTGTTCCTCGTGTAATTATTTTTGGGAGACGCACCGGAGATCAAACTGGCATCACCTGTGCAACAGGCATCCATGAAATGAGCTGTGTGCAACAGAGAGTGTGGATCTGCTACCTCAGTGGGTCTCAAACTTTTATCTGCCGTGTACCCTGAACTGTGTTGTACCAAGTACCCCCTACCCCACGGCCTGATTGCAACAGTTATTACAATATTTTTGCGAACACATATGAACACATACATAGTACGATATTTTTGCAAACACGTGAACACATAAATAATATATAGTACATAACAATGCAGTGGCAATTGGGTGTTGTTGGAATAGTTTGTATGCAAGATCTTTTTCCAAGTATGGTCCGCACCTGAACTTTTATCTTAACTATCTCTATGCTGTAGACAGCTCAGAACCCATTCACAGATTTATTTGCGTAGCCCCTAAAATTGATCCACATACCCCAGGGGTACTCCTGCCCCAGTTTGACAGCCACTGTTTTACCCGACGGATGTTTATCTGAAACAGGCTCATCTCGCCATTTCTATATCATGATATGTAGTGAGCATCACTTGTGAGCATCGTATTAGGATTTATCTTGTTGTCAATCCTGCAGATTGGCTTTTGAGATTTATTTGTTGTATGTGACAGTGCTGACTTTGTTGTGTATGTTGCATGGTTGAGATTCTTAAGTCACTGTTCTGAGGATCCTAGGCTGAGTGGTCGGGCCGCCCTGCTTGGCGTAATGCTAATTCCTGTAACTCATTCATCACTAAACCAATAGACTAATTCTACTCTGAGCGATTTATCACCCTCCTTCTTCTGGGAAACAATATGAGCCCCACGTTTCGTTCGTTGGGAGTTTATGTCCGTGCCAACCACTCCCCAGTGCTGGGGCCCGCACGTCGGAGATTCATGGTCGTTGGGGAAAAAAAATGTGGTGCCATAAATCGCATACATAATGAGTCCATGCCGTAACAAACAAAGCACTCAGGCTTGCTGAGATGCTCACTATTCTCCTCCTCCTCTCCTTCTCCCTCTCTCTCCCTCTCTCCCTTTCTCTGTCTTTCTCTTTGTCTTTCTTGCTCTCTCTCTTTTCTGATGTTAAACCCGCAAATGTTCTTGCCGCATCGGGTGAGACAAGCTGCTGATGTTACACTTCTCCCGATGTCAGTATGATTTGTCATGTTTGGGGAACGTTCTGCTTGGCTCTGCTCTGGCGAGGCCCTGTTCCTAGCGTGTTAGGAACACAGAGCAAAGTCTACAGCTGACACGCTACTTCCTCCTCCCTGCATCGGAGCCTTCGGGCTTCTCAAACTCTTCGCCGAGACATATGGGTGCCCGTCATTTGGAAACTGACAGGGCGTATCCAAAGCAGTGCATCACCACACTGAGTAGCTGAGAGTGCACATCTGAAATGGGATTTCAAATGTTGAGTTATGTTGAGAGTGTCACAGAATGCCTGAGAGTTTTGATATGGACAAATGTGTTATATGCTGTATGTCAAAAGCATTACTACAAACACTGACGGTGAATGAAGATGTAAGACCTTTGGCATAGGTGCTCTGATCTGATTAAGCCACTTGGGGAAAGAACTCTTCAAGGGCTCATAAATGATGAAAGTGAAGAGTTTGATAATAATGTTGGCCTCTCTCCCTGCATAGACACTGCAGGACATCAGTGTCAGGGCGTATGTGTGTGTGTGAGAGAGAGAGAGAGAGAGAGAGAGGGAGGGAGAAAGAGAGAGAGAGAGAGGGAGAGGAATATCCAGAAGAGCACTCTCAGCACATGACATTATCTGGCCTGGGTGCCAGCGGCCATTATTGAAATATTTATACAGATTTTATGAGGCACTGATGCTGTCTCTTCGGGATGGGGGTGGTGGGGAGAGAGGAGGCAGGTCCCATTCATCACCACACTCAGCACCTTGGACAATAACGACAGAGAGAGAGGCCAAACGAGAGAGAGAGAGTGAGAGAGAGAGAGAGAAAACAGAACTAGGCTGTGGCAAGAGAGAGAGCCCAAACCGATAGAGAGCTGAGAGCACAGAACTGTAGGCTGTGGTGTGTGTGTGAGAGAGAGAGAGAGAGAGAGAGAGAGAGAGAGGGTGGAATAATATCTGTCTGGGTGTAATGTTCTGCCTGGTTGTGTTTAGTCTCAGTGAGGGTGCCTTACTCCGCTTGTTTCTGTTCGCTTACCTTGGCTCTGTTCTGTTTTGTCTCCCAGGGTGACGACGTCCTGACTGTCATTAAGATGAAGGCTCAGTGGCCAGCATGGCAGCCTCTCAATGTGTAAGTACTTACACGTAATACACACACACACACACACACACATACACAAACACATGTGGGTCTCTGGAGCCACTCATTCTCTCTCTCTCTCTCTCTCTCTCTCTCTCTCTCTCTCTCTCACACACACACACACACACACACACACACGTGGGTCTCTGGAGCCACTCTGGAGCCACTCATTCTCTCTCTCTCCCTCTCTCTCTCTCTCTCTCTTTCTCTCTCTCTCACACACACACACACATACACACACACACACACACACACACACACACATGTGGGTCTCTGGAGCCACTCATTCTCTCTCTCTCTCTCTCTCACACACACACACACACACACACACACACACACACACACACACACACTTCCTGTGTCCTTTGCATTAAAATTGGTGAAAGAGACAAAAGTTACAGTCTAAAGTTTGTCCTTGATCTGCTCTGGAGTTGGTGGCCCAGTTGAACTGCTTTCCAGTCAGTTTTCTAAAAGCACTTGGCCCAGAACTGCTGTGGCCTTTTTAACCAAGTAGATCAGCACCAAAAGGCCTCTCTTTACCGAATATAGTACCAATGTTTAAAATTTCAAGTTTGTTTTGGTATGCATGTGTTTGTGAACAAAAAATGTTGGTGTGTTTTCTTGTGTGTGTGTGTGTGTGTGTGTATGTGTCTATGTGTGTGTGTATGTATGTATGTGTGTGTCTCTGTGTGTGTGTGTGTGTGTGTGTATGCCTGTGTTTTGTTTATGTTTACATTACTCTTAAAGACTCACAGAGCCAGAGAGCTAGTTAGTCATCCTCTCTGAGGATATTAATATGTATTGTAAGACTTCCTTGTGCTTTGCTTCAGCGAGTCCATGGGGATCCTTGGCAAAGCAAGCAGTCCTATCCACTCATTAGCGCTCTGCCTTGTTTATGTGCTAGCAGCTAATTACATCATACAGTGGCAATGTAAATGTGAATTATTCAAATGGATATGTCACAGGCGGAGATAGCGGGCACAAATAAATGGACCCACACAAATATGCACACATACATACACACACATGCAGGCAAACCCACACATGCAGGTGCCAACAAACACATATAAACATATTTACATTTGGGCAGATATTTTGAAGTTTAATTTCACTGGTATTTAGTAGGTGCTTTGTTGTTGTTGCAGTGTTTAGATGGTTGTTTGTGTGGTAAAAGTATTGTTTAGTACTAGTTGATAATACTGTATAAACATTTAAATGATGTGATATATGCATGGTAACAGCAGGTATGTTTGGTATTTTTAATGTTAGACCCATATGGATTCCAGTGATTACAAACAGGGTAAATGAATTGTACGTCCCTAATATGTAAACTAGACAAACATTTTAGTAATTTACTGACGATGGACCTTACACCTAGTGCTGAGGAGGAAAACGTCCTTACACATGCACCAAATTTAGTAGCTTGAAAACTTCAACTTCAACAGTGGCAGTTTAAGCAAAAACTCAGGTGTAAATAATTTCTTTACATTTCACACACACACCAACGCACACACAAATGATTAATGACAGTCTATTCACTGCAAGTAAGGTTATGTATGTGCTTGAATCGCAGTGTATGTCTTTGGTTTGGGTGTGTATTTACTTGATGTGTGTGTACCTCTGTGTATTTATTTGTGTGCGTGTGTGTGTACATTAATTCGTTTTAGCGTGTGGGGTAAGTGTGTGGATGAGTGGGTCATCCTGAGCTGCTCCATGTTCAAAGCTTCAGGTTAAACTGAGCCATTTAAAATAGCAGCCTGCCAATTACGCACAAAAATACTCCCCTTTTTTACACCCTCACACACCTCTCTCACCTCCCCCACACAGGATGTGTCTTTTCACAATCTCACACCCGTCAACCCCAACCACACACACACACACACACAATCATTTTCTAGGTGATAATTAATTACCCCTCTTTCTGAGATACAAGCAATCATTTTTATCCTGTCAAGGCAAACCATGGGCCCTCTTTTATTTAGGTGAGAATGGAAAGGAAAGAAAGAAAGAAAGATAGAAAGCAGTGGATGGTAAGGATGCGTTGGAAAAAAGAGGGGGGTTGCAGAGCAGAGGGAGTAGAGATGTTTGGGGAAGGGGTGTGGGTGTGGGGTATACCAGACATGGAGAGCAGAGTGGAGGGCTTACTTCCATTATCAAATACATGTGCGCTGGTGGCTCTCGTGGGACCCTGCTGGTAGGAAGTGAGTGTATGGAATTTGAAAAGCCATTACCGAGAGTGTGTATTTGTGTGAGACTATGTGCTGTATGTGTGTGTGTGAGCGTGTGTGCCTGCGTGTGTGTGCGTGTATGTGTGTGTGTGTGTGTGTGTGTGTGTGTGTGTGTGTGTGCCTGTGTGTGTGTGTGTGTGTGTGTTCGTGTCTGTGTGTGTGTATGTGGATGTGTGTGAAAAAAGAAAAAAGAGTCTCACTTCCACTCAGACATGGCAGTAGACTGTAAAGCCACTGCTGTCAATGCATCACTACTACTGAGACTACTGAGTTCAAGCACTCAACTTAGCACCCACCACCTGACTCAGATGAATGAACACCTGAGGGCTCCCAGTCTCCGGCCTTCCCGCCATGTTTATTCATGACCTCACTTATTCTATTGACTCAGGCAGTCATTCTAGAATCTTCATCCTGGGCTTGAGCCCTGCACCATAGTTTAGCTACAGCTTTGATTTCCAATTCAGGAAACGTGTCTCCTTCTCGTCCCATTCACTTCTCAGTGCCAAGGCAGAATGATTGTGTATGGCGGCACATTAAACAGATTTGACAGTCAGGGTTGCGCACAACTTTGAATTACAGGGCATGAAAAATTCATCCCCCTCGGAGAGAGATGCCAATAGCATCACAGTTTGGGCCAATATGGCGGTGTGATTGCGATTTCAGGTCCTTGGACTCAGAAGACCCCTGGGGTGTGATGTGCTCCTGTTGCATAAAGCGTTGGCCGTGCCTCTTCCCCACCGTCTAATTTCTCTGGGCTCCTCTCTTAGTTTTCTTCTGTGCACTGAGCCCTTAATGGGCCCTGGTGGCCCAGTGAAATGTATGCAGATTAAAAGATGGCTGGGTGAAGCGTGCATAGGCTCAGATGAGGCACACCTTCAGGTCATCATTCTTGCTCTGCTGCAAGAGGGGGGTGGAGGGAGGGGAGACGTCCCATGACTTTGCAACTCATCACTGTCCGCTGGCTGTGTCAGACACATGGCAGAGACACTCCAGAGATATCAAACAGACGGTGCTCAGGCCTCAGTCATATATAACAGGCTGCTGGATCTGTCACACAGACACGAGTCTCAGACATGGATATTGACCGATACTTTGAGAAGAATGATAAGCTGGTTCAGAATAGGCAGCTGTGTTTACTCTTTCTTTTTACGCTTTCATTGTTCTCTCCTTATTTCTCTCTCTCTCTCTCTCTCACACACACACACGTACACACACACACACACACACACACACACACACACACACAGACACACACACACACACTTTCCCTGTGTCTCTTCCACCGATGTTGGCCCCTGGTTCCATGGTTCCTGCTGAAAGCAAAATTGCACCCAGTGGTACGGGAAGGCCTTGCAATCATGGTGGAAGTTACCAGAATTCGTGAAAAGTTTGAGCTAACTTGCTTAGCAAGTGTCCTGACAGGCAGACAGCAAAATCATGGGTTGTCGGTGCAGCCCTAAAATAAATGTATGTTTTCTTTTTTTTCTTTTTTGTATTTGTGTGTGTGTTCATGTTCAACTGGGTGGAGTGGAGTTCATTTTTTTTTCCCAAGAAAATTGAGGTTGAATCACAAAGAGAGGCTGAATGATACTGACAGACATATGGGTAGGGACTTTGTGTGTGTGTGTGTGTGTGTGTGTGTGTGTGTGTAGGTTAGTACCTGACAAAACGATATTTCAGTATTTCAGAGTTCAGATCATTTGTAACCAGTGTGTCTGTCTGAATACATCATTAAGTACAACAAAAAAAGTAGTGATCAGTGCTACTTGATATGTCTCTGTGCACGCACTCCAAGGCACCCAAGACAAGGCGATGTGGGTGATCATCACTTGTGCACCCCTCAAGGACACCTTTAATTACAGCAGCTGTAGTTCCCCACTTCCTGCCCACACACTCTGCACTAAGTGTGCATGGAGACATGTCAGGCCCCCAAAGCTCCTGTGCACCTGGCTGTCTTCACTCTTCATTTTTTGCTCTCCTTCTCAGATATTCTTTGGCAGGAGGGATCCAGGAGGTATTAAAGTAAGTTTGTCTGTGATAGGCATGTTTAGTTGTCCGCGATTTCTAAAGGTTTGGTCAAGAGTCTCTCAGGTTAAATGAAGAAAAAAGAAACCAAAACAAGTATGATGTAATACATGTATAAACCTAAATCTACTACTGCTTTACTGTGCTTTTAGAAAAACGTGTTCAAGTGTGTTTGTAACTTTGTGTGCCTTTCAACGGTTGCCCTTCCTGTGAGTATATTGTGTGTGTGTTTGTTTGTGTTTGTGTGTCTGTCTGTGTGTGTGTGTGTGTGTGTGTGATTGTGTGTGTGTGTGTGTGCGTGTGGGAGGATAAGTGCACAGATTTGTGTCTGTGCCTGTATATATCTCTTTGAGCTGAGGCGTTTGTGAGGTTTAATGATGAGCAATGTCAGTGCCTTAACGTCGGATGCCTGTCAGACTGACAGCAAAGTCGGCAGTTGTCCCTCTTTGTTCCCCTCTGTAGGACAAACACTCATACCACGATGTCACTTCCTGCCTTTAGGTGCAAACTATTTGATTTGTGTGTTGGTCTGCGTTACGGTGACGAGTCGGCCACGATAAGACATTGCCATTGGCTCTCCTCGAGTGGGAGTAGATAACATCTTTCTGCCCGTCTGCATATTCCTTATCAGGAGAGCCAGCACGACACTTCTCTTCAAAACTCCATCTAAACAAAACACTTCACTGCATTCAATTTTAAAGTATATGTGTGTTGATTATATGTGTAGGTGTGTGTGTGTGTGCATATATGTGTGTGTGTGTCCTTCCTCTTGCCTTTCTCCTGCAATTTCAGCATCCCTCCAACTTTCACAATTACACAGCACTTGCAAAGTGTGATTATGCAAGTAATTAATGGTCCTTGTGACAATACAAATGGACTGATTGAGAATGTAGAATGCAATTAGTATGTAAGAGAAATTAACTATCGATTAGGCAAATGCTTGAATTGCTCTTGTTTTTTTCTTTGTGCAGTTTCTTCAACACATCTTCTAGCTTTTTCTAGACATTACACTGGTGTTGCATTGTTTTATTGACTTATTGTTTTCCTGACTCTTCTCTTTCTTTCCTTCTCTTTGTTGTTTCTCTCTATTTCTCCTTGTTTCACCATCACATTTTTTCTTTGTTTCATCTTCTTTCTTCCTCCCCAATTATTTCTCGCTCTTTCCCACCCCCAAACCTTCTTTCTTTCTTTCTTTTTTTTCTATCTGTCTTTCTTTCTTTCCCTCATCCTTTTCATCACCTTTTTCTGTCCTTTCCACTTTCCATGTCTCTCCTGTTTCTCTTCCTTCTTTCTATCTCTGTCTACTTCTCTCTCTCTGTCCCAGTCGTGCGGCTCCCTCGGCTGAGTTCTCAGTAGACCGCGCGCGTCACCTCATGTCCTTCCTGACCATGCTGGGTCCCAGTCCCGACTGGGATGTGGGCCTTTCTGCTGAGGACCTTTGCACCAAGGAGTGTGGCTGGGTGCAGAAAGTCGTCCAAGACCTCATCCCCTGGGACGCCGGCACCGACAGTGGTGTCACCTACGAGGTCAGCACTGCACACGCTCTTTCTCACATGCCACCAATACCCCCTCTACACCTCAACCAACCTCTTTGTCCTCAAGTAATGTTCATGTTTGAGTCAAACTCCAACACAGATTCATTGAAGTTTTTAAGGCAAGCACTGGTCTAAATCACAGTGCTCAGAGTTGAACCCGTTGAACTATGCATTGAACCCCGCCTGTTTTTTTGTTTGCCTTTCCCTCTGTCTTTTTGTGGGACGGCCTTTGGCTGCCACTCTTCACCTCGCCGAAGTCTCCAATCAGCTTGGTATTTCATAAAGACACACACAAAGATGAGAGTGGCGCTATCCTCAGGAAAAGAAGAGATTTATCATTAGGCAGGAGACAGATGGCTGCTCTGAGGAGACTATTGCCATTTCGTCTGGCTGTAAGATGCATATCGTGCTCCTTATTCAGATCACTCTTCCTCTCGCTCTCTCTTCATCCTCCTGCATGATTGTGCCATCTACTGGTCGTGGAGGGTACTGCAGTGACAGCCAGGCAGCTGACTTATTACTGTAACATAGACCCGTAATCCTCCCCTTCCTCTTCCCCTTGTCTTCTATCCTACATCACCACAGCTCTTTTCTTCTTTCGACCTTAGGTGGAGAAAAACAGCAGTTTAAAATCCTGCCTCGAGGGGCCTTTGATCGAATCTCATCCGCCTGTCCTCTGCTAAATTCCCTCCCTTTTTGGACACCATGGGGTTGGGTGCAACGTGTCGCTGGGTCCAGCCTATCATTTATGGGATGTAATGTTAGGTCACACTCTGCGGGGTGTAGATGGCTGGGTAATTGTTGTAGGCTTTTTCCTTCCCTCCACTCCCCCCCTGGGGCTGTGTTTTGTTGTATGACCCCCCCCCCCCCAAACACACACACACTCTCACACTCACACACACACCCTTCACCTGACCCTCTCTCCTCTGACTAATAGAACGTCTCCCCTCTCCGCCCCACCGACATAGATTGCGGTCTCCTATCTCAGCTCAGGTCTATTGTGTGCTGCAGTGATGGAGCTTAGATTGTTGGCGCTTTTATTTCAGGGAAAAGTCAGCCTCAGCAATGTAAAATGGATGATCTATCCTCAGGCCTAGAGTGAAAAATACATTTTATTCAACAGAGTGGGCATTTGGAGAGTAATTGTAGGAGAGTGGCAATTAGGCTAATATACAATGTGCTAACCGAAGCAGCCAATACAAATACTAAAAAACACATCATCATATCTAATATAAGAAAGTCCCTTAAGGCTCGTGGTCATGATTTTTTTAATGAGCAATTTTTGGACCTACTGGCTCTACTTCTCTGGAGCCCTTGCTATAGTCTTGTGCTCTTGTGAGAATGCAAGGCAAATCAACTTAGGAGAAAAAGGCACCACTATGAACCTTAGAGGCCTCCCATAACTTTCACTTTAAGCAGAAGCCCTTTTTCTTTACTGAACTTAAAGGGATAATCTGGAGGGAATTGACCCATAGCCCTCTTGTTCGAGGTTGCTGAGTGCTATCTGTAGGAATAAGAACGAGACAGTTTGGTATAACATAGACTGAACTGAATCGCGAACAGCTAGCTAATGCTAACCAACTGGGACTCAGAAAGTAAAACTGATACAAAGTTTCCATGCCCTCACCAGTTAATTTTGGCTTCTGTTTCGCTATTCAGTCTACATCACACCTGTGGCCTACGGGCCAAATCCGGCCTGCAATGTAATTCTATTTGGCCCCCCAGATAATATCTAATGTCTATCAGAACTAGCCCGCCGATATTTCACATGGGCCATTAATACTGCAAGTACCACAATGCACTGCCGCTGCGCAGGTCAATCGAGGTGCGCAAGAGAGTACGCTTTAAGTGCTATTCAGAATAGATCTTATTGCAATAATAGAATAACTAATATGCTGAAGCTTTAGGTCATTTTTGGATTCATGTTTAAAACTTACGTTCATAATGAACACTGGATCTGTCCCGCCCCTAGATTTGGACCTATTTTTTTTTATTTTGGACCTCTGTGTATTTGAGTTTGACACCCCTGGTCTACAACTTGTCCCTTTCTTATTCCTATGGATATCACTCAGCTATGTGTTGACTGACTTCAGACTATAGCTTTAACTGAAACTTTTTGACCAGAGCATAAAAATGTATTTGCCAGTCAGTGGTTACCTGATATCTGCTCTTACAGCCCACCTCTCTGTTCGTGTTAATTACCAGTCCCCCAACAAGCTCACCATTCCCCAGGAGAGGATCCGGCCCTTGACCAGTTTGGATCACCCCCAAAGCCCTTTCTACGATCCTGAAGGCGGCGCCATCACACCCGTAGCCAGGGTGGTTGTGGAACGAATTGCTCGCAAGGTGTGGACCATCTTCTCAGTAACTTAGAGGGAACTATACGATGACTTCATATTTCATCAACATCTCACAATTCCGTGTGTCAATTATCTTCAAATATTTTGTGAAAGGTGTTTGAAATCAGTCCATCAAAAGCTGAGTATTCTTTTGATGTATTATGTACACATCATGCATATTTCATTCTCACCAGGGACATGATTTTACCCAGAGTCCTATTGGTAGCTTGTGTAGGAATCTCATGGTGTGGACACCATTGGGCATAGACTCAGGCTGTTGATTGAGATGTTATGTGTCTCCATTAAGCTTAGGGCCTGTGTAGAGCATCTGCACAGATACCAGACTCAGATCACACACACACACGCACGCTCGCACGCATCCACGCACCCACGCACCCACGCACGCACTCACACATACTGGTGTGCATCGCCTCGTTCCTGCCGCGGCTATCTGAGGAGTCCCTCTACAGATCACTTATTAATGACACATTCATTGCCTGAATCAATGCGCCTCTGGGTGAGTGCAGCAGTGAGGAAAAACCATCTGCCTGCACGGCTCCCCTCTTGCTTCATGCTGCATTAGTGATGGCTCTTCTGTCAGAGGAGGGGAGGAGAGGTTAGATACAGGAAACTCCAGCTCAGCGACCTCCTCTTCCTGCGTGCTGAAAATGTAACGAGGGGAGACACAGGATTCTCCCCCTTACTGATGTGGAATGTTTTAATGTTTCACAGGGTGAGCAGTGCAACATCGTGCCTGATAACGTAGATGACATTGTGGCCGACATCGCCCAGGAGGAGAAGGAGGAAGGTCTGCTGGTTTTTGTCATTTTTTAATGTGCTTTCCAACAGGGTGTGGGGAGTCATTGCATTGATTGCACTCTGCCTGTGAAATTAAATTCTCTCAGTAGCTGCTGGGCAGCACAGAACTGTTGCAGTAGATCATATTCATTTCTTAGGTGTTCTTTGGCTTATAGAGTCCATTGGGAGAGCTCTGTGTATGCTTCTTTATTTATCTGTAATTACATTCGCTGTAGTTAGTGAGCATCCAGCCAGGTTTTGAAAATGTATTTTAATGTATCTTGGTCTGGTTGGTATCTTTATCTTAAAAATAAATATGTAGAGCTGAAAATCTTATTGACACAATTTAATTTGGTTGTATTCCTTTGATCATCTCTATGTTGTGTTATTCCTTTGATCATCTCTATGTTGATATACTGTGCCAGGTCTGGTTGCTAAACTCCCTTGTCCCTCTCTTTGTAGATGACACCCCTGAGACGTGTATCTATTCCAATTGGTCTCCGTGGTCGGCCTGCAGCTCGTCCACCTGTGAGAAGGGCAAACGCATGAGGCAGCGCATGCTAAAGGCCCAGCTGGACCTAAGCGTGCCCTGCCCACACACCCAGGACTTCCAGCCCTGCATGGGCCCTGGGTGCAGCGACGAAGGTCAGGACTGCTACTGCTGCTAAACCTGATATACACAAATGCTAGTGGTCCCCACGCTCAATTAACTGTACACTACTGCACTGGTTCTTAAACTGGAGTTCAGGGGACCCCTGGGGTCCACAGGGCATTGCCAGGGGGTCTGTGAAAAGGTTTGCTACAAAATGGCATCTAGCATCTAATAGAACAAATAGATACAAACCTGTATGGTTACATTTGTGTTGCGACTATGAGGGGTCTTTCAATGTTTTTTCTACTCCATGAGGGGTCCCCAGTCCTATAAAGTCTGAGAACCCCTGCAATACTGTACATACATATATGTAGTATATAGAATTTAACAATGCTTTGTATGAAGTCTAAAATGGGTATGACCCCTACATTCTGATGTTTTGCCCTACATTGTGTCAACACACATGAGGTGCATGGCGCCACTTATTCTAGAGTACCATTGAATAAAGAAAACTGGACCCTCATCAAAGGTCTGTTAGGAGGTCCCCAAAGTCATTATAATCTACACGTTTATGATACACTGAGGGCTGTTTTCAGACACAGAGATCAATGAAAATCCCCACTGTTTGTCTTGTGATGGGATTCATCTATGTATGGGAAACTGGCCATTATCAGTAGTGTATAAATCACACAGAAAAGGATATGTATTGTGAATAAAGTGTTATTTTGGCAGGGCACCTACATTTAGATTTTTTCCTCCCTTACAATTATTGCCAGAGACAATTTGTGTGATACATTTTCTAGGTCATTCTGCTTCATGTTGCTCCAGAGGTCATTTATTCACACGGTAACTGTTTACTACCCATGGGTTTCCACTGAACTATACTGTCTACAGCCCATGGGGTTTCACTGGATTATACACAAACCTGTGTGGCAAGGCATACCGTAATAGTGATTTATCATGACCTCTGTAACTAGCATGTAGTTTACTCCAGACTGTAAAATAAGTGCCTGCGATGCTCTAGGCTACATTAATAGCATCCCATGGCTATAATGACAAGTCATTTTGTCTGATGACAATAGCTGTGAGACATGCTTATTTACAAGCCCCATTTACCCACACAGGTCTTTACATTGATTGCAAAGGTCAGATGTGCTGTTGTGATGGTTTTATTAGCTGCATGTGGATCGATGACTCTGAGACTCATTGGTGTGGTGGCCAGTGAAAAAGAGTGGTGACGGCAAAAGCAGCAAAATCGCTTTTGATGTGTTTGTTAATTTTTGTATAAAGCAAGTTGGTCAGCACATCTATTAAATATGGATAATTGGTCACATTGTTTTTCTACTGTATCTAGACCTGTTATAGTCAAACACTGTTGGGAAGTTTGGAGTCTGAAAGGAGGATCGCACAGTAATGGGATGCGTGATTTTATGTATTTCTTTTTTCTTCTCAAAGTGCTTTCACATTTTATATGCTACATTTGCGCAGGCAATGCCATCATTGCCAGTCTCATAAATGTGTTTGTCATTCGCTTTGAGACATTCAGACAAAATGGCTTCAGTGTTCTTATGAGACCCATTGGGGAGATTTTCCCCTCTGTCTTGGTTTCTAATGGTCTGTTAACATCCATTATCGATTGATAATGTTGTGGTTGGCTTGATACAGAGGCCTCTGGGACGCAGAGTTTACACAGTGCTTTTATTAATGATCAGATTAGTGCTGCTCTATCGAGCAGAACTAAGTGAAGTCTTCAGTTTTGTGGTGTTGATAGGGCAAGTGTGATTTTGGTGTGTGTGTGTGTGTGAGAGAGAGAGAGAAGGGGGTGGGGGGTTGGAGTTGTATTCTGGAGAACTATACAAAAAAACCTGCTATGTTTTAGAAGCATTGAAAGTCGGTCCTAAAGGTACTCACAATGGCATACTTTTGTGGGTGCATTCTTGAATAGATCTGGAGACAGGAACAGTGACGTAAAATGGTAGATTATGTTTTTAGTTTGTAGACTAAATCTGATTAGATATGGTTACCCTTTTTCTGTGATCCTCTGCAGCAACACCACTATTATGTCAAAAAGCTGTTACAAGACCATTCATATTTCCAGACCAATAATATACTTGGAGATGAAAAATAAAATATTATTTATCAAGGCCTGGTTAAATTACATACTGGTACTGTCAATACTAATGTCATATAGATCCATTTTTAAAATGTCGCAAACACAATGCCAGTCTGTAGAGGAGTCCTTTAATATTTAATTTGTAGCCAGTCATCTTTATTCATTTATGTCTTTTGACTTATGTAATGCGTGCCTACTCCTCAGCGCAGACCTGCCACTCATCAGCCAAGTACTGAAGTCACTGCAAGCAAGCTTGCGTGTGAAAAATAACGTCAACTTACCAACAGGGCTCTTACCTTAGGAGTTCATTTGTCCTTCCTAAAAGCTGGTCTCAGAAGAGATGTCAATAGGTTTTAAGAGAAAAGATCAGGACAAAAAAACATTTAGTGCAAAATAGAAGTGCTCATAGTGGGAATATAAACTATGTTGTAGATATGGGCTGTGGATGTGGAGCTACCACGAGTGTGCTACCATGTGCAGTACCATGTAGAGCTAGTAGTGCCCCTGGTTAAGTCACCCTAGACTCTAGACTGGAGGGAATGTCCTTATAGAAAAATGTAAGCTGCTTTATCTGGGAGAGTTTCAGCAAGATGACAAACTATAGAATGTAATCAGCACAAATTATTTGAATGAGGCTTTTCAAAAGGCCACTCTGCTAAAGCCCTTGTCGGTGTTCACATCCACAGCGGACGCCTCCACTTGTATGATGTCCGAGTGGATCACCTGGTCCCCGTGCAGCGTGTCATGTGGGATGGGCACACGATCACGCGAGCGCTACGTCAAGCAGTTCCCCGAGGATGGCTCCATCTGCACGCTACCTACTGAGGAGACCGAGAAGTGCATCGTCAACGAGGACTGCTGTGAGGACACACACACACACACACACACACACACACACACTCCTCCCAAGCCAGCAGAGGGCACACACAATCAGGCCTTCTGCTTCGTGGACACACTGACCCAACTGAAGTGTTTGCAAAGTCTGTACGCGGAGTGACTTTGTCAAAGCTGCATAGTCATACCACCTGCACAGGACCTGACCTTGTCAAAGGAGCATGGGGATTGACAGCACAATGTGAAGAAAACATGACAGGCAGATGAGGAGGTGGAAGGTCCTGAAAGTTGGACTTTTAACCTGCTATACAGTACCTGGCTGTAAAATCCAGAACCTCCCCTCCTGAAGTGCTTTGTTAGCTGAGTCAGGTGGATAAGGCCAAGGGCTGGAGTTAAACTCTGCAGGAGGGCGCATCTCCATATCAAGGGTCGAGAGCAGCTCTGCAGCGTGCTGCCATGCCCCCTGTACCCTTCTGGAAAATGTCAGCTCTCCACTGCGACCTTGTCAGTTACACAGTAGAAACCCCTCCCTGTCTTTCTCTTTAAAATGCTCCCTCTCACACACACACATACACACGCACACACAGACACACATACACAATGCACAATCATATATTCTCTCTCAGCAAGTCTGGGTCAGTGTGTCCCTGGGTAATCCTCTAAGCCTGTCCTTTGGCCTTGAAGATGGACTCTACATTCCCTTGCAATCACTCACATGCCAAACCATCACAGTCCCTTGACTGCCAACCCGACACACTCACAATTTATCATTCTCAGACTCGCCATTGCACAACATGCTTGTAAGTGATAAGGCCTCTGAAGTTTCAGAGTGCCAAAGTTGGTTTCACTTCAAGTAGTTGAACTTGGGTATAACAAAAAGAACATTTTCTGGGGCTGTTTATACCATTTAATTTAGGCTAGGACTGACCAGCTAGAATATCATAAAAGAACATATGTTTACCATTTTAGTATGCAAAGTCTGTATATTTATTTGTCCCTTTGCCTGGGGGCCTGTTGTGTGGCGGGTCAGTGATTGGCCTCTGCTTCTTTTATGGTATCTGTAGCTCCGAGCAGTTGCCTGGTGACTGAGTGGGGCGAATGGGATGCCTGCAGCGCCACCTGTGGACTGGGCATGAAGAGACGTGAGCGCATGGTCAAGACCCCCCCTGCTGATGGCTCTGTGTGCGGCGCCGAGGTGGTGGAGGTGGAGAAGTGCATGATGCCAGAGTGCCGTGAGTCAATGTTTGAGACACTAACACAAACACATGTACACAGAGATAAACACAGAGAGAGAGAGAGAGTTAGAGAGAGTGAAAGAGAGAGAGAGAGAGAGAGAGATTTACACCTAACTTTGCGTCCTCCCTGTCTTGTGGCAGACACTATCCCTTGCCTGCTGTCTCCATGGTCGGACTGGAGCGACTGCAGCGTGACGTGTGGCAAGGGGACCCGCACGCGCCAACGCGCCCTCAAGTCCCCCCTGGAGCTGGGAGAGTGTGCAGAGGAGCTGGACCAAGTGGAGAAATGCATGCTGCCCGAGTGCCGTGAGTATAGACCAAGACGCTCAACACACAATACACAAGTATCGACTTAAACACACACACACCCACACACAGAAGGTGAAGTGCAGACAGATGCATACTTTAACGGAGGGGAATAACAACCCCAATAAACAATAGAAAAACATTCACACATTTTGCAGATATACCCATGCATGCACACACACACTCACACATTTTGTATGTGGGCAAGGCAAGACATTTTTCTATAAATATATCTGTGATAACACTAACTCACACACCTCACATAACACTCACAGGCCTCTCTTCCATTCTCTTTCTCTGACACACACACACACACACACACACACACACACACACACATACGCAAACATACAAAAATGCATTCTGTAAGGGGGTTAACATGTGATTTTACACATGCATTCTAATTAGGGAAATGAAGACTAGTTATGCTGAAATATCACACAGGGCTACAGCTCGTAATTAGAGGGATCCATAATAATTACTCAACTCCATGTACCTGATTAGCATTCCCATCATGCTGCGGGGCACCCTGAACATGACCCGCCACAAAACTTCTTCTCCAGATTCATACTTATTTTAGAATGCCATTAAATGTTGGGGGGAGGGGAAGAGTTAACTTTTTTGTATGGAAATGTTATTCATTTCATTTGGTGAGTTTATTGTTTTTTTTATGTAAAATGTCCATGCTCTGGGTTGTCATAACTGTTTATGTTTGGTTTGGTATTCTGCCAAATGAGGCTGTTGACTCTCCAAATTCAGATCCTATTTAAATGTCAAGGGCAACAAAGTCAATTGTCTATGTTCTTGATGGATGGGTTTCTTCTCAAAGCCAGGTCGATTCATTAAATTGATTTCGTCGCAATCCCAGGGATTTATTTTCCCGCGTTTTTCTGTGATCGGTCCATTTCCTGCCTCATCGCTCTCCTGTCTCCTCGGCCTGTCCACTGCTCTGCTCTCTCTTTCCACCCTCCACCTTCATTCCATCCATCACAATTTCTCCTCTGTTCTTTCTCTTGTGCCCTGCTCTCAGCTTGGGCTACAGGGCAAATAAGACCCAGAGCCTATGATTGAATTTGGTTGCTGTAGACATAGCATTGAGGATTCTCTGTCTCTGCTTATCCCTCTCAATGCCTCAACAATCTAACTTTTTTTTCTTTTTTTCTCTCTTCTCTTCATGTCTTCTTTTCCTATCTCTTCTTTCTCCCCTCATCCATCGACCCCCTCAGCGATGGACTGCGTACTGTCCGAGTGGTCGGAGTGGTCCGAGTGCAACAAGTCTTGTGGCAAGGGTCACATGATTCGTACGCGAATGGTGAAGATGGAGCCACAGTTCGGTGGCATGGCCTGCCCAGAGACGGTTCAGCGCAAGAAGTGCAAGATCCGCAAGTGCACCCGTGGCGGGGCCAACAGCGACGAGAGGAGACGACGCAAGGAGGCCCGTGAGAGGCGCAGGAGCAGCAAGCAGGGCCGTGAAGAGGGAACAGAGGAGCACACAGGTGGATGACTGGAGTCCCTCTGATCAAACAGTATTTACTCTTAAATAGTCCTTGTTTGATGCTTGAGCTGACTTGCTTAGCAAGTGTCCTGACATGCAGACAGCTAAATCATGGGTTGTCGGTGTAGCCCTAAATTAAATGTATTTTTTTTTTGTGCATGTGTGTGTGTGTGTGTTTGTGTGTTTGCATGTGTGTGAGTGAGTAGGTGAGACTGTATGTATTTGGCTCACTGTTATACTGTGTGAAAATGTGTATGTGTGTGTGCGTGTGTGTGTGTGTGTAACTATGTATTTGTGCTTGCTGTTATACAGTGTGAAAATGTGTATGTACTTGTGCATGTGTGTTTGTGTGAATGTGTATGTGCGTGTGCATGTGTGTTTGTGTGAGTGTGTGTGTGTGTGTGACTGTATGTATTTGTGCTTGCTGTTATACTGTGTGAAAATGTGTATGTGCGTGTGCATGTGTGTCTGTGTGAGTGTGTGTGTATGAGCATGCATGTGTTGGCGTAAGAAGTAAGTAGTTTAATAGAGATAGCATTTCTGTCCTGACTCCAGTATTCTCCTGCTGTCTTGCTGTGCACAGGCTGTAAGATGAAGCCGTGGTCGGCCTGGACGGAGTGCTCCAAGCTGTGCGGCGGGGGCATCCAGGAGCGTCTCATGACGGCCAAGAAGAGATTCAAGAGCTCACAGCTCAGCAGCTGTAAGGAGCGGAAGGAGCTCCGTGCCTGCAACGTGCACCCCTGCTAGAGACTGGCCCAGGGGTCTGGGGAACTCCTGAAGGGGGCGGGACTTCAGAGAGATTGGTTGGGATGAAGGGAAGTTATTGGGTTGGGAGTACTGTCACTCATGCAGTGAAGGAGTGCAACCTGTTTAGGGCTCTTACGGTGCATAAACAAGAGTAGATATCTGTGTAGAGACTGCAACTTCAAAAGGCCTGTAAATAGTAATTATGCCTGACTGGATCACTGAGAGATGGAAGATGGAGATCTAAGTTCTGGAAGTATATTTGCCGTTTGTAAGCCCACAAGAATTCAAATGAATTCTATGGTGATGTTATATGTCAGGCAGAATAGATGTATCATTTTTTGTTAGTTGGGTAATATACTATCATTAAAAAAAAAAAACACTATCGCTACCAAATGTCATGCCATGATACCATGAGGGTTTCAAACTGTTCTAATTTTAAGTTCTGTTTTTTGTGTTTGGGTCTAATATTTGTGTTTTATTTTGTGCCCACTGGAACCCATGGGAGCACTTTCTCCATAAGTCTTACTGACTGCTAGGCCACACTTTTTGGAGTATGAGGAAACAGACAGAAGTGAAGTTCTAATTACAAGGCAGGCTCACGTTCTTCCTAAGTTCCTGCCTCTCAGCTGAATGTCCATTTCCGGAACTCTGCCAGCAGTCTCCCGTTTGAGAGGACAGATCATATGTCCCTGATGGTCACCTTGGTTGATTTGGACAAAAACTACATGTCCTGAAGTCATATTTTTTCTGTAATTATTTTGCTATTTGTGCAAACTAAATATGTTGCATACACATTTTTTTTTTCTTTGCAAAATTACTGTAAAGTTGTTGTGATATGATATTATTCTCAAATAATGACAATAGACTTATATCGTTTAATTGAGAAATAGAACTGTTCTATCCTGTGGTTTCTTTTTAAGTAGTGTATTATATTCCTGAACTAAAAGCACAGGTGTTATGCCATTCCAGCATTTTATATGCCTCAAAATGTTGCTGTTTTTAGGACAAACAAACCTGTTGTGATTTTTACCCAGCAGAAATAAAAATCAAATTCTCCTCAACTGAAACCTTAATAATTTTTTGCGTTCTTTTTCTTTTTTCTTTTTTATGAGATTCTTACCAAAGTCTTGTGTAGGTGTTTTCTAGTTCTCTTTGTCTTTTATCTCTCCAGCTAACACAATGATAAATATTTTGGAATATATCACCTTTACAATAAAAGTAAGTGTGACAAAGTACCTTGTATCATTTGCCAGGATTTTTCTCATATCAAAAAACAAACAAACAAAAAAAACATTTGTGTAGTTGCTGTTACTATCACCTGTGCGTAAAGATACTTGAGTTAGAACCATTTTTCAGTATTTCTGTCAGTGTGACCTTAAAAATGATTAGACCATAATAAACTGTCCAGTGTAAACATGACATGTTTTAAGAAATATTTGAAACAAATGTGGTCTGATTATCAACCAGTTTGTGTTGCCTGTGCCACGATATAATGCACCTGATACCATCTGCCACTAGATGGAGACTTCAAGCAGTGAAAACAATTCTTCACTCACAGACGCTATGCACAGCAAATGCCACAGCATGGCAGAAGACAATAAGTATAGCCCCTCTGCAACAAATCCAACCCAGTAGATGGTTCAATGTGGGATCAGATGAGATGAACCCACATTTGAGATTTCCTGTTTTATCTGCCCTCCCAGTCAATTCAGGGACCGCCATCCATCCAAACGCTACTCCCGTGTGCTCCTTCAATCACGTCGTCATGGCAACTGGCAAAATTGCTTTCCCATCCCCAGCAGCTGAGCAGCTCACCAGTCTTTTCCCAGTCCGTGTTTGCCCCTCCCAGTTCATCTTTCCAACATGTAGGTGACCCAATCATAACACAGGCGCTGCTGCCACATGATTATGCAACAGAGATGTTTGAAAGGGGGGGATGGGGATCGGATGCAGGAAGAGAGGGCTGGGCGTAATGAATCTCCAACAAGGCCTGTGTGTTACTTTAGGGACAGGGAAGAGGAAAGGCTTTAAATGAATTTATGAAACTGCAGAAAGGCAGACTTCCTGTTGCCCAAGGCCATCTCTAAGCCTCGGTTTTAACGTTCAAACAAAAGAACCACTTTCAAATTTCCATCCCAGCCTCGCCATATTAGGTGGAGCCCTGTTAGTGCTGTGACTGCCAGTCTTAATGAGTAATTGCCAGCTGGGCTGGTAATGTCACCCATTTTAAGTAGCTGTGCGATTGGGGTCTCATTTCCGGCCGATGCCAATGTGCTACAATGTGACTGGGGTTAGAATTTGAACACGTCCTTAGGTTTGCCTCCACGAAAGAGCTGTAGGGTTGTAGGTGAATAATTCAGCGGTCATGTTGTAACTTTATGCATTTTCTGTCTCCATGGTGACATCCATGCACACCCCCTGCACACACATACACACACAAACACACCACACACACAAACACACACACACACACACACACAACACACACACACACACTGTCTTCGCCATGCATGCACTGTGACTCTGTACGATTGTCATGGCAATTATCTGCTGACGTGCACATAAAGCATCTCTAGATCTGGCATGTCCTTTGAGATGGTGTGTGTGTGTGTGTGTGTGTGTGTGCATGTGCGTGTGTGTGTTTGTGTGTGTGTGTGTGTGTGTGTTTTACCTAATGAGGTTCTCAGACTCTGCTCCTCTCTGCTCACTGCTCATATACAGTTGTGATATAAGCAGCACCAACACTGGTTTGCCTTTCTGAGGTGGTTTTTTTTCCATCTCAAATGTGTGAAAAGAATAACTTAACATGCCAGGTACCTCAGTAAACACACTCTGGCTCATCAGCTGACACTGGCCCTCTTGTCCTTTCCTTCTAATACAACATGAAAAACAGTCATTGTAAGCAAAATATATTATTTTGATAAATGAATAACCATATACAATATGTAGACTTTCCCCATCTTGGAATTGCTTATCAACCTGTCTTCAGTTTTCATGTTTTGAACATCTTGACATTGCAAGAGATTATTGAGAATACTGGTCAATATCAATCAGATATAAGTAAAGTAAACACACAGTTAATGCCAACAGCTTGGACAGTGTGACGACTGATTTGTCGTTCCCTCACAGTTTTTGACAAAATATTGTTCAGAAGTTCAATAAATCAACTACGTGGAATGCTGAGTTTAATTAAGCTGTAAGCTGTAGTTCCCACACTTTGCATCAAGACAACTCTTTATTTTACCAGGAGACAAGAATTGTTTCCCCAAATCAATTTGTGTTTTTTTCTTTTTAGTTATGTGTTGCATATGCTCTTACAGCTGACTTAGTATCCATGATAAACTGTGCGTGTCATATCCTTCCACACAAATGGATTTATGCATAATGTATATGCAGTTACATGTGGACAGCAAAATGTCCATTACTGCAGTGAAATTCAGGTGCTCTACTTGTGATATGTCTTCCAGTGGTGGTGACTCGAAAGCGATTGAAGCGAAAAGCTGTTTTCCGGAGGGTCTAGTGGGATTGCGTACACAGAATGCACGATTTTCGATCAAAGTGCCCCCTGCTCCTCCCCACTCCTGCCCTTGATGGCCACTCAAGCTTCACCCAGGAGCCCCACTTTAAGTGGAAGCCATAGAGGTATGATATGTATAAACAACATGTTGCGTAGAATTTATCATGTGCTATGTGGTGTGGCAGACTGTTTCAGTCTAAGCACATACAACCTTCAAGTGCCTAATGCATGCAAATCAAATGTATGGCCACATACAACAGAGAAAGATTGAAAAAAAACACTCACTTTCTCCAATACCAAAAAATGATTGGATCATTCAGGACAGTCCCCCGACCCCCCCCCCCCCCAAAAAAAAAAAA
The DNA here is from genome assembly GCA_015244755.2 of Tenualosa ilisha. Classification (NCBI taxonomy): domain Eukaryota; kingdom Metazoa; phylum Chordata; class Actinopteri; order Clupeiformes; family Clupeidae; genus Tenualosa; species Tenualosa ilisha. The sequence continues at coordinate 9,537,694 of PYXC01000629.1, forward strand.
ACTTCACTTAAGCATCACCTTTCTCATAATGAAACATTCCACCCATAATTATCCTCCTCCACACAGACCCTTGCAATCTTACCTTGATTAATAATATTGTGCATCTGCACAAAGAGTACCTATTTGAAATTCTCACCACACACCCAAATGCCCACATACACACACGCTCTCTCTCTCTCTCTCACACACACACACACACACACACACACACATTTTCCAATTACAATCAAAACATGTCACAGTAGGTGGTTGGTAACGTCTGCGTGACTTATACTAAAAGCTGTTATTCAATCAGCAAAGCAAAGCACCAACATGCACTACCTGTCGAACAGCTCTTACAATTGTGTTGATTAAGGATCACCTATGATTAACCTAGCTGTGAAACATTACCGTTATGTGCAATCACTATATGGTAAACACAGGTTTGACCTCACTATTAAGCCATGGACAAAATAAACTTGGTGATATGCAATTATTTCAACATGTCAGCATGCATAAATCAGCAATCAATGATTTCACCAAAGGATTTATGTGATCCAAATTAACAATCAATGATTTCACCAAAAGTTTCATGTGGCACTGTATTTTTCAGTGCATATTGTTCATACAGTGCTCAATGAACCACTAAAACACTCTGTACATCACTGTATAGAAGATGCATGAAGGCAGTCTAGTGGATGGAAAATTAGATTAAGCAAGCCTTTTGCCAAGTGTATTCTTTGTGAGTTTCTGATCTGTTCTACTGATAAGGATCAAGAAATCTCTTCTGCTTTCTATCTTCAGTCCCATTTTAATCTTTGGAAACAGACTGCAAGCAACAGCCCCTCCTCTAAAACAGGGATAATTTCATGCCAGTGAGAGAAAGTGGAGGGCTGAGATAACTCAATTTCCAATTTTTTGGACATGACGGAAAAACAACGTGGCTGGCCTCTGTCTCAGCCAAACCATTAATGTGAACCTGAAGAGGAAATATAAGATTCCGTAAACTAATAAGCCACAGAGACAAAAATCGATCAGATGGCCAGGACCAAGGAGGCTATCGCACAAATTTATAGACTCTGCTGAGGTTTCTTGGCAGTGCAAATTGCATTTTTGTGTGATGATGATGCATGGGGTTAAGGAGCGCAGGGTGGGTCAGAGATATGTGCTTATTAAAACATGGAGAAAATGCATTGCCGGTCTACGTTATATGTGGTCTTATGGAGTCATATTGTTGGAGGTGAGCTCCATGGATCCCTCTCTCTCTCGCTCTCTCTCGCTCTCATTCCCTCTCTTTCTTTTTCCTTTCCCTCTTTTTCTCTTTTCCCTGTCTCTCTCAGTCTCTTTCTCCTTCTCTCTGATCTTTCTCTCGCTCTATCTGGATGAGCTGCATGAATCTCTTTCTCATATTCTCCCTCTCTCTCTTACTCTCTCTATACACCCTTGATAGAAATGGGAGAAAGCCTGCTGTGCTGTGCTCCCACTCTACTGAGTTATTCTGTCAGGCATAGTGCATCAGATGATCAACAATAACCCACATTACAGGTTTATGGGGTAATTTGACTTTTTAGGTAAATACTGAATGCAGTCCAATCATAGCTTTTACTGTAATGTGATGGGAGAGGGTTAATGAGCAGTGTCTACTCCTACATGCCACTAAACGCCAAATACTGTTTAACATTTTTGTTTTGTTTGTGTGTTTGTTCATTGTCGTGTCACATAGTAATAATGCAGTGACAGCAGTAAACGCTAGAATCATTACCTTGATAGACTGGCAGTATGTTTTAGAGCTGTAATTGATGTCCCAAATGACACTTTATAGCCTGCCTCAATCATTCGTCATATTGTCAAGATGGTGACATAATCCCATGGGAAATATCCATTCAAGCAAGATTTATCCCCAAATTTAATTAGATATGGTGTCTGCATTTTACTCCTCGATGACCGCTTTGATTTATTTTCTCCCAAAATGGTCTTTTCTAGCCTAAGCACACACTGAGAGAAGCTAATCACCAAGACATGAGAAAATGAAGCCAATGGATGCTTCATGAAAAAGAGAACCAAGAAAAGTTGAATTTATCCTGAAATCCACTTGACAGTGATCAGATATTGACGACTTCAGGCAGCACCAATTAGAAGCTTCGGAGAAATATGATGCGAGACATTTGCACTCACTGTCCTTGTTGTTGGCACTTCACAGTGGCCAGCATGAATGATAGACGGGGAGGGGGTGGGTTGGGTAAACATGTGTGATTTCTCGATCATCACGCTAAGATGTCTCATGTGCTCTGAGTTATGCTTGTTTTACAGTAAGTGTCCACACTATATTACAGGTACATGGATTCAACCACACAAGGAGAGATATGTACCCTACTGGTAAAATGCATAGCTCATTCATATACATGTACACTACATACATATTTCCTAATGTATTGAATGGTGGAGGGTGAAGCTACATGCACGGTGTTACATTAATGCAGAACACTACTAAAGGTCAATTTCTTTAAAGGAAATGTCAGTTTTTGAAATCATATTTTGAGACATTACACCAGGAAGATAGGTACTACCTTCTTGAATGCTATTAAATAATTATGATGAGGGGTTACCCACATGAAAACTCGATGAAATCTCAAAGGTCTGAATCACAAGCCCTTAAAGGAGGAAAATGCAGTTGCATAGACCGATTTTAGGTCAGCCGACTCTCAAAACCCTGGCCTGGAGAGGCAGCAGTGATGAGGCAAGATATGAAGACACCAACGAAAGTATACGATTCATTATTTTTTTTGTACCAAAGTCAGAAAGTACAATACTGAATACAAAAAATATCAGAGCTTTTGGATGAGTGTTAAATCATGCTTAACAAGGTACTGATGACTGATGGTACTGATGAATATTAAGAAGGGTGAGTTATGCACTCCCCCTTTGAGTAAAGGTAGATCTAAAGGACTATAGCTTTCTGAAAACAATTTAGATCCCTTGTATACTGATGCAAAGTGCTTCAGTAAAGGAACTTACACTTACTGCTTTAGTGTAAATTATTCTGTGAGAACATTTTGTATTCAATATGCACTTGATACCTCCCCACATGCATTAAACATGTGTGTAAATCTGTATACATTGTGCTTGATTTCACCCATGTACAGTTGCCCTGTCGGAGCTCTATGGATCAGCGCATCTATTGTTCTATCTGCAGGAGACTGTGTGTTGATGGGAATGTTAAAGTGCTAATATAACACCATGTTGGATCTGAGTCCTTTTTCTTTTTCTGCGAAGACTTGCATACCAAGTAAGTTGCTCGACACCACGTGTTGGAAGCGTGGGTTATGTGAATTGGGTAAACTCAAAGGTTCAAGACGGTAATTTTCTCTTTGCTCATTAAATTGATTGCTTTGTTACTGATGAGCAATTTTAATGTTATTTCTTTATTACGCATATCCTGAATTCCTATTCATAATGATAGTCACATACATATGGGAAAAGGTGAAAAAAAAATGCAACATGCAATCTTTCAGAGCTAATGCATATCTGAATCGTTGCCATGACAATGTGTCACATTTGTATGCTTTCCTGTTCACATAATAAGTATGCTAAAAATTCTTTTACATAGTTATTAGCTGTAGCATCAAACACTTGCGTATGTAAAAAATGACGCTGAAGTCCCAGATGCAGTGAGGCAGAAGGAAATGAAATACATATGGATATTATGGTTGGAGTGTCAAAGCCATTTAACAGAATTTTACATTTTCTGTACGTGCCAAACTCTGCAGTTAGAAACTTATATGAAATTGATAGTCCTCGAAATGGTCATTAAATATTAATGAACTATATATTGCAAGCTTTCAGTATTCATCTTCCTTTTCATCGTTCTCATTCTAAAGCTTATATTCCTGAAATCTGTAGTCGTGTGAATGATCCGTCACGTTTGCCTGTGGTTCCTGCTCCATGGTGTGTGTTTCCGTGGCAACAGCTTCACTCCAACCATGCTAGTGCCTTTGCCATGTATGAGTATGTGTGTGTGTGTGTGTGTGTGTGTGTGTGTTTGTATGTATGTCTGTGTAAGTATGTATCTATGTATGTGTGCTCAAGTATGTGGTGGTATGTGTCAATATGTATGTCTCTCTCTCTCTCTCTCTCTCTCTCTCTGTCATTCTCTGTGTATATGTGTGTGTGTGTGTGTGTGTGTTGCTAGCATTCTCTGTGTGTGTATGTGTGTGTGTGTGTGTGTGTGTGTGTGTGTGTGTGTGTGTGTGTGTGTGTGTGTGTGTGTTTGTGTTGTGTTTTCAAACAGGGAGAAGAAATCCCACACAAGAGCAGAGGAGGCACTGAACCCCTCCTCGTGAAGCTGAGCAATGAGCCACGGTCACGGTGAATCAGCAAACCAGCATGTAGGAAGGGAAAGTGCAACCAAATCTGCTCCACCAGGTGATTCCTGTACACTTCACAGACTCAACAAAAGAACCTTTAATGCCTTAAAACGTCCACCCACAACCTTGCGAGCAGCCGTGGAGAAACAATCATTTCTCTCTTCCATGGCCGGGACAACAAAGGCTTTTTCTATGCGATTTCAGAAATCTACATTCCATGCCTCAGACATGTTTTTGTTTACAGTCTTGGCATACCTTGACATTCTGCTCAGTTTTTATCCACCTACAAACTTCAAGTGCAGCCTCCAAGGTGGAAATGCACAATTGCTCACTGAGATTGTCCATTCCCCCGCGCTATAGCTCAAGGGCTTAGGATAGGCAGTTTGGTGGAGAGAGAGAAAAGAGAGAGAGAGACAGAGAGAGACAGAGAGAGAGAGAGAAAGAACCAGATATAGAGAGAGAGATGGAGAGAGAGAGAGAGAGAGAGAGAGAGAGATAGAGATAGAAATGTGTGCTGAGCCTTAGCATTCAGTTCACCAGTCACTTTCTCCACACGCGCTCCTCACTACTGTGCCGATTCTGCGTCCCCTTACGATTTTAACCGGCACATGAAAGTATCTCTCGTGACAAGTCCTGCCAGATTTGATCAAGGGCCTGGTGTCGGAACCAGCATCCTTGGGAACAGTACAGCTCTCCCTGCAGGTATTGTGTCATGGGTGGGGGAGGATGCCAGATCGACCATGCTGTGATTTTCTGTATCGATGGAGGAGAAGAAATCCCTGTTTCACTGTTTCTATTTCTGTTTGTTGGTTTTCTTGTTTTGTTTTGTGGACTGTGGCTCTTACTTTTAAGTGGTCAGTCCGTTTGCACCAAGGAAAAGGTTAAATACAACAAATATAGCAAGGATGTTTGTGCATGCATACAGTAAATATGTTACCTTTATTTACAGCGTTTCCGCCTTTCGGACTTGATTCCAAACCATTTACAGATTAAAAATTCATGAGAGGAAAGTCAGACAGTATCCTCCTGACCTCATGTACTCTCATTCAGCTCCGTTCAGAAAAGGACTGTCTAAAAGGCCAGTTTATTTATTTATTTATTTATTGCCTTTCGCCCGTTGGTTTGTTCTTTAAGTCCTGACAGGAGCGTGTCAAAAATAGCAGAAGCTGAGAAACGATATGCTATTTCATAGATATGGCTGGCTCCACAAACCCCTTTTATGGTTTTTAATGGCCAAGGCGCCCAGCTCTCTCTCTCTCTTGCTTGCTTTCTCTCCCTCTCCCTCTCCTCTCCCTTTCTCTATCACTCTTTTGCATGGTGCATTTCAGCCCATGTTAAATATTCACACTCGGTTTATTGGCCTGATACACATCACATGCCTATTAAATGCTCTCTGCTCATTTTAGTTAAATGAAATGTTGAATCTCCTGTTACATCTTTTCCCTCTAGCAGCTACCACTTAGCTGAGTAGGCTACTAACGTGTTTACAGTGTTTCCTAATCATTTTTTTCACTGCAGTCTTAGATAATTAGCCAGCAGAAGCGTATCACCACAGGACTGTGAAGAAAGACATAAGTTACATAACCACCGAGCATTTAGCTATTAAGTCTGCCCAGGTCATGGAATTCCACATATTCCTGCATCTTTATCTGCCAAAAAAACAACAACAACAACAACAAAAAAAAAACAAACAAACATGCAGTCTTACATGAAGCACATGCAGACTTAGACTCCTGGTGTATTGTGTGTATTTTTTGTTAGCCACCGTGGTTGATGAATTGTAAATGATTACAAATGGACTGTTGCCAGCCTTGCTTCCCCCGCTCTACAGACTCAATCAGCGATAGCAAACGTGAAGTTTTTACAAAGGGGAGCTATCTCCGCTGAGCAGCAACTAAGCATAATTCATTTGCACTGTAGTGGAAAGGAGGCAGCGACAGTCATTTGTAGCTAATCATTATCGAGGCCCAGGTTGCTGTGAGCTACACCAAACACTGAAGTCTGTGTTGACTTCAGTTTTGCGCCAGAGTGCCTCCAGAAGACGTATCTGTAGGGCATTTGCATGAATTATTTACACTTGTAGCCTGCCAGGCCAGCACCTGAATGTCAGCACCCTGTTAAGGTAAACTCATGGCTGTTCTGCAGACAATGGGGGTGGTGTATTTGTGTTTCAAACACAGAAAAGAGAAAAACCAAGCTGTTTATTATTTATATCATCATTTTTCTCCTATCATGCTTCTGTCAACATCCTCTCAATTATCCCCAGTAGGAGTAGAGAAATATAATAAATGAACAAGTGTGTGAGCACAAAAACAGCTTGTGGAAAATCTCCATGCAGCCTTTCCTTGGTTACAGTCTGTTAGCCGTCACTTTACCTTTCCTCGAGAGACAGTTTGTCGCCGACTCGGCTTCCTTGTTTACTTGCTGTTCCAGGCCACATGATGAAAGAAGCACAATATTATTGCCTGACACCACAGATGTGTAGCTTGCACTTTTAGAATGTGGGTCAGTCTGGGGCCACACACATGCAGATACAAACAACACTCTGTGTATCTCAAAACACTTTCTTTATTTATTCCTACTGCCAAGTAGCTAAGTGGAAAATAATTTTGAGGGAGTTATTGTCACATGCTCTGATGCATCATCACATCAGAAAGCCTAACACGGAGAAATGGCTTTGCCTCCCATTATATCTCAGTGAATCTCCCACTGTGTTCTACTGAAGTGAGGAGAAAAAAGAGAAAGAGAGGCTAGCGGCTGAGAGAAAGAGTGGCAACACCACTCCCTCTGCCTGCAAATGCCACAAGACAAGCTCAACAACATGATGTGGTTTTTTGAGACCCCGAGCCTGAGATGTCCGTTTCCATAGTAACTAGCATATAGGGTACATCTAGAGATTGTGCATGGTGGGGAGCTTGCACTGTCTTCAGAGTTTACCAGCAGGTTAATCCCCAGTGACTGCCTGTGCTAGTGGCCCTAGTGCGAGTGTTTGCACACAACATCCGACTCCACCAACTCCCTCGCTCTCTTCCCTCTTGCATACTCTTTCACACACACACAAGCACACACACACACACACACACACACAATCGGAGTAAGGCCAGGAACCCAGCCACAAGCATTATAAATGAATTGAGGTTGAATTCCATTGACTTCTCTGCAATGGGGTGTGTTGCACCATGCCTGGCTTTCAATTATTCGCAGTCAATGGGGCATTCAGCAAATGCACGATTACTGGCAGGAGAAGTAAATGCATGTCTATTAGAAGCAGCAAGTTTCACTCATGCAATCTGTCGACACTGTTGTCCTGGAGAATGCAAACACACACTGTGTGTGAAACTGAAAAAATGCTGCTTTCGAAAGGAACGCAAGGAATGCTTAAAATTCTGCCTTCAAAGGTACCTTCATTTTGCCCGATTTTAAAGGAAATGTAGGTGTATCCTCCATGCTGCTTTCAACGTCCAACATTCTATCAAATTATGTAGTCAGCTGTCGGTATCTTGGCAACGGCACCTGAACAATTAAATAACAAAAAAACGGTGTTCTAATTAGCTATCTAGCTAGGTTGTCCGAAACTACGTTTTTAGCCGGTGCTAAATGCCTTCTAGGTCAGGTAATTTGTTAGACAGGGAGGACAGCAAGGCAGTAAGTCACTACCTTCCCCTTTAGGACACAGCCACAGTCTTGGCATCCTGTTGTCCTGTGCTCTGTAATTGGTCTGTTATGACATGTTCCAACCAGGCAATCTGTCTTGTAGTTTCCTTTCTTTTTGATGGTATTTTGAGGCCCTTGGGGAGGCTAAAGCAATGGATACTTCCATCGAATGACAAATTTAACCCTCACACACACAAACACATGCTGGCTCACATTGAACTCTCAGTCTTTGCTTCCCCTCTCATTCTCACTTACTCTTTCATGAGGTTGGGTGCAACCCGCCCCTGCCTCATACAAACACATTTTCACAACCTCACACACACACAGTCTCACCAGCAGTCTCACATAGTACTTAAATACACACTTGATCTCTTGCAATCACACACACGTACACATACACTCAGTACACATACACTTCTCCTGCAATCTCTTTCTCTCTCTCTCTCTCTCTCTCTCTCACACACACACACACACACACACACACAAACCAACCTACACACACACACACAGTTCCTTTTCCCACATGGCCACTTAAAGTGCTTCACAGTGTAACACAGTCGACAGAGCCGCTGCATGGTTTTATCGGGCTGACAGGGAAAAGAAACAGCCAGGGATTCGTTCACTCACATACTTATCACACATCACCAACTCAGCATCCGCGGCTACATCCTGCCACAAAGAATTTCATTAGCACTTTTAACGAAGACCCTGGTCTGAAAGATGGACTGATTGCTCTTTGCCATCTCCTGTGAACATATTTTTCTCTCTCTCCTTCCACTTACTACATAGTGACTTAAAACCACTGTGAGAACTCACCAACTTATTTAAATAAGTGATGAACTGGTGTTAAATTATTCATTTGTATATGAATAAATGTTGCTTAGTATTTTTTTGGGGTCCTTGCATCTAGCTTTCAGACATAATTGAAATAGGAAAAAAACATGGTTTTAATCTTGCTCAACTTGATTCCTTTACTGATGAATTTCAATCTGGGACTTGACTCAGGTACCTTTATAGTAGGCAACAATCCATCAGGTAGCTATAGTACTACCCTTTCAACAACAGCTTCAGTAGATATGCAGTAGCAAAATCCCTTCATCTATATGTGATGCGATTGCAATTCTACATCTTACTCTGGAAAACACACCGCAAGGGTGATGAGAACACTGTCCCTGTTGTTGGCCTCAGTATCCATCAGTATATACGCTTGTGTTGGGGATTGTAGCCCCCGTATTGAGTTGTCAACCCCCAGAATCCTTAGATAAGCCCCTGAGCCCTTTTCATTCAGAGGCAGGCTCACCCCCAGATTACAGGCTTATGCTGTCACACTTTCTGAAGAACTACTTTCACCAAGGCGTGGGCCGATAGGGTCTGTGTCACCTAGATGACGTAAAAAACACTCAGCGCGAGGAGCGTGCGAGACAGACTGAACACAATCCACACACACACACATACACACACAGAGACACACATACACAGCCACACTCACACAACACACATGGTGGAGTTCCTGAAAATAGCGACAGTCTGATATATAGTTTATACTGTGCGTGTTAGGCTGGCTCTCTGGGGCCGCCACACAACATATGGAGCTGAATTTGTTTCGGTCCAGAGTCCAGAGTTGTGCCTCTGAATAAAGGAAAGGAAATGGAAACATTGCGATACAATAAATGACTTTTTGTGCAAGGCTGGCTATTCAAATTAGGTGCAGTCAGTGAGCCACGCTTCTGTCCCTGAGACAAACATTATCTTTCATCTCCACGGAGACGTTGCACACACCAGAGGGAAATTGCGCTGCTGAAGAGGGCTTTCCTGACTTATTAGGGACTGTTTGAACAAAAAGAGTTCAGAGAGCCAAGGACATAGAATAGCATAGCGTAGCTTTTCTTGCGTTGCTACGAGACAGGAAACAGAGGGTGCAAGACTGATGTAAGAGAGGAGTCTCAGGAGGAGACGTACAAATGTTAACCGCCACTGTGACCTTTCAACTTCCAGGGGCAACACCTTAGCTGCCAGTGTAACAGCTTTCATTCTGTCAGGGGTTGCTATATGGTATCCCAGGGTACCCAAAACAATAGAGGCAGCAATGCACTGTCAGTCATGACCCAGAAGAATGCTGATTGGCTTGTGGAATGGGGACACAATACCATGACCTCAGCAGACTGAGCATGCTGTCATGTTTTTAACTGTCCGTGCTTGCCATGAGTTTTGGCTTTCAACTATTTATTTCTTCCAGAGATGAGATCACATTAAAAATAAGTAAATAAATAAATATAATATATATATATATATATATATATATATATAAACTTTAGTCTGTCCATAGTGCGACTGTAAGAGCCTTTCCCATTGAAAGTGCTTCTTAACGCTTCCCTAGCCATACAGTAAGCCACAACACTAAATGCCTGTGGATGCAACAGTGGGTCTGAATAAAGATTTAAAAATGGCCATGAAAGCAAGCCCGAGCACAAAGGTCCCAGCATCCCGCATCTTACTCCCTATTTCACGACAGTAAGTTGTCTTTTCAGTTTGCTCACACTGTGTAGATGCATTCAAAGGGTATCATTCAGAGTTCAGTAAAGATTATAGCTCCTCAGGGGTAGGCCATGCGGCGAGGACATGGCGTAAACCTTGATGGTATTGGTAGACCCCTGTGTGATGTTGCTATTTGCAGTTAACACACATGCTTTGCGACTTTACGCATTGCTTTTTTCTCTTCCCCTAATGAGAGTCACAGTCGTTGCTCTAATCTCTTTTACACAGCATGGGTAAATGTCAAGAGACGATAACACATACACTATTTCCTTTTAACCCACACAACCTGGCCGTGGCGATAAAAGATTTAATTAAGAAATGCAATTAAGAGCTCACTCGTGCACTATCTGACAATTCGGCAGCCCAATTTAAAGTTTGAGATGGAGAGGTTGGGGGTGGGAGCACCTCAGATGTTTTGTAATTGTTCTCTGATACAGCGGATGATTATCCAATTTTTTGAAATCCAGGTGAGGCCTTTGTTGGTGACTCAGCTGTGCCCAAAGAGAAACAACCATGAAGAGAGGGGTGGGGAGGAAACGAGGGGAGATATGTCAAATGAACCGATATCAATTTGACACACAGCTTTTGCCAGTCCTAGTCCTCTCGACTGCCTCCCCTCAATCTGCCCATGGATGAAGTTAACTAGATTTCTCAAATGCCCTTTTTCCACGAGACAGGAAACACTAGTGAATGGGATAACAGGCATGCATAATTCTCATCAAACAAAGGAGTAAAGATAACAATCTTGAGCCTATTATATGCTAATCTGATTCATGCATGATCTATATGGTCTGCAAGACGTGTCAATGTGGTAAGCCAGAGCCAGTAAGACATAGGCAGCGGTCTGTTCAGTGATTTGATCGATTATATACAATATTTTTTTTTTCCATTTGGTCCTCTGGTTGCAGAAGGAAACAGATTTCCCACTAGCTTTACTAATGCCTAAAGTGTTTTTAATATATTTATGTCTCTTGTGAATCATTTCTTATTGAGGAACACACATTAAATGCTGCATGATACACATGTGATGTTTATACCGAGCATTCTTTAAAACACCACTTTTTTTCCGAATTCTGTTGTTTTTGAATATAAAACATAATGTAGATTTTATTCTGAGCAGATGCCCAAACACCTACACATGTACAAATCCAACACACACAAACACACACACAGACACACACACACACACACACACACCACACTTGTAGCTTGCAGCTTCTCGAGGCTAGGGAGTGCTATAAACCTTTGAACCTCAAAAAGGTAGCCATTCCAATTGTACAGATGGTATTTGAGATTGTTTTCCACTGTGCCCGCACACAGTCTCCCATGATGGATTGAGCCAAAGCAAAGGAGCACACTGTGAAAAGCCTTGACCAAGGAAAGCCCTCGTGATTACAGACAGATTTATAAAATTGCTGGGCAGTGCTTAAAGAGGAGCCAACAGCATTTTTGCTGTTAAATATGGAGAGGTCCTTGCTTGGTGCTTGTGCCATGAAAACTGTATCAGTGACAATGTGAGCAGCATGTTAACAAAGAACTGCAAGAAGCTTTGAAAGCATTCATGACACTTTAAACTACTATTCTGTCAGGCCCTATTTCATGACAGCTCACTCTGTCTCAACAAAGGCAATTTGAGTAGAATATAGCACTTAAAGGTGGAATGGTATGCATAATTGCCTTGGAAGTGTCTTGCAAAAAGAAAAACCACAAAGTGTCCTCAAGCTGAAAATGATCTTCTGACAGATTCATTTAACTGCAGCACTTACACACAAACACTGTCTTTTGCCCCCAAATGAAAACCCGACATTGAAATCACCCTACAAACTCGTTGAATGCATTCCCAGGAATGGACAACAGTGTTTTTAGTCTACCATAGGACCAAAATGAGAATTACTGCTAGCAGGAGCCCCTTTTTTATCTTTCTTCTTTTGAGATGATGGCATGTTAGGAATGAAGATATTTTATTTACTTGACACGTTGGTGTGACAAAGAGCCAGCACGCTGAGCTTCCTGCTGGCAGACATCCTGACTGTTTTTTTCAGCATGCCATGGCGGCTGTCATTCTCCAGGGAACTCTGTGGAGCAATATAAATAAATATTTACTGGAAGGCAGGTTTCACAGTCTCCTCTACTTTAGGGTTATCAAATAACCTGTAGCCTCCCCAGGGGAAGATCCATACCGACACTCAACAGCTTGCTTGTGTCCTCTTCCCCTTTGAAATAATATTGACTTTTAAAATTGAACACATATAGGTTTATGTATGAGTGTATATTAAGGAAGTCACATTGAGTGATTCGGAGTATTCCTCTCAGCTGTATCATTATTTTCCCAAGAGCTGAAGTAATCAATATACATGCATATACTAGTGGGTAAAGTTAACAAGAGCAAATATGGCAGAATTTGCAATGTTTTATGCATCCAGTGCAGCAATTCCAGCGTACATTAACATACACATGCACATACACATGAGACAAAATCTAAGTCCTCACAGCGGCATGTCTCTCTGAATATATGGTGGTGTTCAAGTCGGGGTGCAAGTATGTGGTGCTGTTTGAGTCGATGTGGGAATATGTGGTGGTCTTTGAGGGTTTAAGTTGCTTAAAAATTCCTCTTTTTGATTCATTTTGTTTTGTGTGTGTGTGTTTGTGTGTGTGTGTGTGTGTGTGTGTGTGTGTGGTGGGTTGCAGAAGCCAGGGTGAAACTCATATGGATTTTCTATGAATTAGACCTGTGGAATCATAACATGACTGACATGAATATTTTCTGTCCTCCACGCACACACACACTCACACACGGTTGGAGCAACATGATAATCCCTAAGGATGTTGTCGTTCCCAGCTGAATGACATCCAGCACGAATTTTACACCAGCAGAGACATCTCTGCAGGCCAGCTACAACACTGTGGGATTTTGGCCCTCATGACTGTTTCTTCCGACCCACTAAGAACAGCGATAGGAACATCAATGCTAATCATGTTTCTTGGATGTTTGCTAGCAAACCCAAAGCTTAAAAAAACACTTCCAATAACCACATTTTATGGTAGCTTTCCCGTGATGGACAAATAATTTCAGCAGCCATTTATGCAGCTGCACTATGTGTGTATGAGCATACACTATGTGTATGCTCTCATTGCCACAGAGTTTGGTGGGCTTCAATTTTTTCTTTAATTGTGCTGTTATGTTTTAAGAAGATAATTTTCATTTATTTTATTTCATTTTTTTTCATTAATTACTCTTTCACCCAAAGGGTCGGATGGAACAGCACGGCAAGATGAAATTGCACAGAGTGGTGGTTGCTCAGCCAAGCCTGACTAGCTGTTAGTGCAGAGGAGGAGGATAGTAGGAGCTTCCTAGCAGATCTTGCTGGGCCGTGCTAATGGTCTTTAACTGTCTGAGTTAGAGCGAGTTCATCGGGATTCTCAGGGGCTGATGGGGGGAAGATGCGCAATATGGATTACAGCTATACTTACGGAATTAACCCCAGACCTGATCTAAATTGAGTCAAAGTGGATACTCTACTCATTGCCTGGAATAACACTATGCCGATATTTAAACGATAAAGCCAGTTTTAACCACTTTGATATGTAATGTACTGGGCCAGCTTTCTTGATAACAGCGTATTATGCACTTACACATGCTCTTTACGATTGATCTGAAGAATGTATATTTGCCTTTCCTGTGTGTTTCCCAAACATGGTCTTATAGTGTTCATTTATGGATTACTCATGAATATGCAAGCATTTTTACAATGTTCTTAAACAAGTATGGTTTAGTGAATCAGTCAGAGAACTTTAACATGTTCTTAAGAGGGACTTTACAAACTACTTAGACTTAGGATGCTTAACCTGACCCAGGTCTAGACAGGGGAGAGATTAAAGTGATTATTTACAAATGGCTAATTTTGATTTAGGCATTGTGGAATTGTTGTCATAAATATACAAATATGCAGTACATTCATTTAGTGCATATGTCGCAATGATCACATTCATGAAGGAGACTCATTGTGCTATACTCATCCTCACACATACCTCCACTCAGTTTCACTGTATGCAGGCACTCCATATGGACACAAAGGCGCTCTCACACGTACACAAACCCACAGACACCCACCACACACACCATTCACATGCTCACAGAAAGTGTCACGTGATAACACAAACCTTCACACAGTCACACAAGCGCTCGCATAAACACTTTACTCTCGCCACAGGATGGTGAATGCAGGGAGTCACACGGCCTGCTTTGATGGAAAAAATCCTGCCAGGTGTGAAGAGTGAAAGTTTCGCTCCAGCCTCGCACAATAACAGCAAGGTGCTATTTTTACACCTGGCTGCAGACTGTGTATGAGACAAAACTAAAACAAGCCACGCTTGATGTCTTGTTAGTACCTGCAGTGGACAGGGTTTCCCTGTTGCTGATCGCATTACAGTGAATACTGCCGAGATCTCAGGATTGCTGCAATTCCTTGATCAGTGTACAGTATTTCCATAGATGCAATGGAAATGCATAGATTCTGCTATTTGTTTATTTTTATTCAAATATGATGTTAAATTATATTGAACTGTAATGTATTGTAATGAGATACTGCATGTTTTTGTTGCTCACAAATGTATGTAGTTATGTTACAAGTATTTCATTAGCATTTAATTATGCTACCGAGGTGTGTTGCTGCACTAAACTAAATCCACTACATCTTTGATATCTAATCATTAATAATCATAAGCAGCTTAAAATTCATTGAGATGACTATGTAATTCTTTCTTTATTAAAATTCTTGGCCTTGACAGTTCCATTAGATGATGAGAAGAGCTTAGAGAATCCATGATAAACAGAAGCATAGTACACCACACTCTTGCTCTCTAAAGAGTGAAGAACATTAGTGCTATGGATACTTACAATAATAATGTGGCTATGGAAACTTTTGAATACATGGATACTTTTGAAAGTATATCTTTGTGCGTGAATTACTGATAAGAGTGTGTCGCAAGCAGACTTGGTGATCACTATTCCAAAAGGTCAACATCAAACACAACACAGTCTTATGTAAATGCCAAGTGCTGCTCTTTCTTTAACTCCATTAGTTTTTCCAAATGTTGTAAAATCTGGTTAACTAATCATTTAATTGTTTTGTTTGCCTGCTTGTATTGAGTCAGATTCCTTTAAAATCGATCTTAACAAATGCTTAATGCATGCCTGCCCAGGAAACATACCAGAGCACAACGTATGACTTGGCAATGTGGTTTGTATACAAATGTCATGGGATGGATTTTTATTAGATTACTTACATGGCAATCAATTGATCAAACGTTATTTGATGCTAAGATGGATGGGTGACTGGCTCCCCATCTGTTCAGCACCATGATTTCCCCCGAGAAAGTCGAGTGCTCAATCAAATGCCATTAATTGCATTTCACATGCCACAGAGAGCATCTACTTGCAGGAAGATGATTGACCAGATATGCCAATTACTACAGTATGTGAGGTCTATATAAGTGTAAATGAATTACAACTTTAACTACAACTTTCAGACTGTATGTATGGCCACATTCTAAACAGATTGAAACAGTCTAATGAAACTCACCTTGTTACTGTAATTGCTTACGTTTATGCCCTGTACATGCCTAGGTCATATTACCTGACCTACCTATTACAACAGAATCAGTCACTGGTTCTCTGACAATCAGATTCCCTGAAGAGCTTAACGGAAAAATCCAGTGTAGATCAGCCCATATCTATTGCTTGAGCTCACCGAGTGCTCTTGGTAGAAAGAGGAATGAAAGACAAATCGGTAAAGCATGCACCGAATTTGCCAACGGGCCACGAACACCAAAGATCGTTGAATACTGACCAAGATAAAGCAACATCATATGTTACAATAGGAGACATGAATAGTTTCAGGTCTGCACAAGTAGGAGTGTCACATAACGTCACAAAATAAACTTTCTGTATTAGCTTTTTTTTGTATTATTATTCTATATGAGGGCGTGTCTCTGGCCTGCACTAAAGGGGGATTTTCTCCCCTCACCCTTACGAAAATACACCATGGAACTTTATGAACGTTTGTGCCTCTCACTCCGCTTTTACCCTCTCTGTTAACGTTAACTGAAAAGGGGATAGCAAACTGAAACTAAAACCAGGTTTCCTTGCCCTCATTAGTTGCTGTTAGCTACCATCTTACATTTCGGCCCTTGTTGTCTCAAATTTTCTCGTTCCTCTCCCGGCACACGGTGAGTTCAACCCGGGATGTGGGTGCATTTACTCCGTTTGTGGGTGCATTTATTTTTCCGTTAACATACTCAAACTCCAACCCTAGCCCTGGCTACTGTGTACACCTTAAACAATCCATATTCCAAAATCTGCAGCCATTTGCATCCTTCAACCAATTTGTCAACCAATTGCTTCACCATGAACAGTGGGTCTGCACAAAAAAAATGGCCTTTCAAAATAAAAATGGGACCAAAGCATTCTGTGTCCCACTCCAATCCATCATGTTTTCCGGGCCCTCCAGCTAAGAACTCTCCTGACGCAGGCTGTAATGGCAGTGGACCTTGGCTATAGCAGCTGGGCCCAATGCTTACTGCTCTTCATCGCTCTATTTGTCTATTTGAATGAACCCCATCAACGCAAAGCAGAGCTTCCAACACAGGGAAGCATAGATCACAGTGGCCTGTTTGAACTGACGGTTTGGGGTTGGCTCATATACTCTCCTTGATATTTGAAAGGAGCAATCTACAAAGATCCTTGGGACTCATCCTCAGCCTATGAAAAATTGTG